>JBBMKC010086062.1:0-16926 GCA_037834085.1 Bipalium vagum | reverse complement strand
AAAAATTATTTTATATTTATTTATTTAATAATAAAAGTTTATTTAGACTTGTAATCAAATCTAATAAACTTGTAGCAGCAAAATAAATTACTAAAGGTTGATTCTCCTTGAATGATGAACCCTGAGATGGATGATTATTGTTCGTAGATTTTTGTTATCTAGATATTGTTATTTAGATATTGTTATTTATTTTTTAATATTTAAAATTTACCTTCTGTAAAACCTTAATGATGAAGGAAGAATTTTTGAAAATAAATGAATGAAACTTACGGAATTAAATTTAATAGATGTGAAAACCCATTTGCTACCAACCCGGTTCATCATAATATATGTAATTTGAGAAGAAAAATAAATTTGGAGGCCATCAAAGAAGGGGTAACCTAAGTGGAATCTTTTCCCAGAAGAAGAATAAAAAGGAAAACAGGCAAAATGTATAAGAAAACGTGATACAAGTCAGGTCGTGTTAGTGGATGTCAAATATGGCTTATCAATGTTCCTGAGCAGGATGATTACATTCGGTGCACTGCTAACGGATGTTATGTGATTGGAACAGCTCTTCAACAATTTTATATATTATTTTAATGAAAATTCTTTACATTTATAATATAGAAACAATGTAAAGTAAATTCTTATTTTAAAAAAACATAGAAAAACGTGTAGAATTGAATTTTGGAAAAGATATAAAAAAATATTACTTAACTGTCATCTAAGGTTGAGGTAGATAGGTTTTTTAAGGGGAAGATGGTAGTTGGATTTGATATGAAAAAGTCTCTGGAAACCGTTAAGACAACTAGGATCTTGATTATGAGTTTGTAATCTGCAGCATTACCACCCACCAAAATGAACAAGATCCTAACAACATGAACCTAACTACAAGAAGTCATCATTATAATGCTGATGTAATGTTATTAATAGAAAAATGGTAGATTAAAGAGGATATTTTGGTCATTTATGCAAGACGTTTTGGCAACTATAGCTACTAGATGTATAGATATAGGAATTTAGAAAAATATTTAAATCACCACCAACAGATATGGATGGAAGCCATACTGATGATGTATCATTAACTCGAGAATTAATCAGTTTTTATTCTTACCTATTTATTCGAACAATTTTAGCACTATCTTCTCACTGACATCCACAAACGATTCTTTGTATTGTAAAAGTATGATTGAGCTGATTCTGTAATATTATTGTTCAAATATAAATATACTTTATTTCCTTAATGTATGTTTGACAACACCAACTATTATACAAGTGACAATAGTTAGGTTAATAATTTACAACTGCAAAAAAGAATACCAAAAATATTTCCTTAAAAATAATACCAAATCTTAAGTAACATATTAATATATAAATATCTTATGTCAAGATATTATTATAAAACTATGACAAAGAATCATGAATTATGCAGACCAAAAGTTGATCGTAGTGTGAATTGTGCAACCCACTGTTCATTATGTTCACAAGCATTTCACGGTGGAAAATTACTACAGCTTCCTTTTTGTGGTCACAGTTTTCATTACTTATGCTTGTTAATATACGATCTTAATAACAGACAGAGATGTCCATTTTGTCAACATAAGTATAGATTGATGAATATAAGAACGGTTAAAGATATTTCAACTAGAGTGGTTGTCAAAAAGTGCATTTCCTATTATAAAATAGGTCACACATATTATATTAATGGTGTTCGACAGGGTTACTCGTTCTTATTAGCATATTTTAGTGTTGAAGTCCCTTCTATCTGGAAAATCCAAATTTCAGGAACATCATTGAGTTCATATATCTATTATTCAGGTTTTTCTGATCCAAAAATCATAACGAAAGAAGAAAAGAATAATATGTCATTCTTTTTGAGACACAATATGCACAAAATAATTTTATGGCCTCATGTTAAGAAGAGTATGTTGCATCGAATTCATGTTACCCCTATTGCATCGCAAAAGTTAATTATATTCTCAGGTAACATAACTCTTACCAAGGGACTATCTGTCTATGAAATGCCAGGAATTAAAGAAATGGAGGATGCTGTCAAAATAATTCCCTGCAAATCACCATCCGCATATCGATCACTATCATCATTTCAATCTCAATTATTAGATTGAGATTGTTTGAAGAATCAATAATTTAGTTAAAGGACTAAAAACGTGAATTTAGTAAATTACAATAAATAATCGACTTATACTAAGAAAAAAACTTGAATAATTTATGAAAATATTTTATTTTTTTCTCTTAAAAGATTTTGTCACCTTTTACTTGCTATAAAATAATTTTCAAAAGCACAAATTTTACAACAATTATAATTTGAACATGTTCATTTTTCAAAGAAACAACTATTTTAATGTTTTAAATTCATTTGCGTAATATAAAAAATTACTAATCTGTCAACTTTCATTGATATTAATGTTATGCAAATTTATCGGTACTGATTAATTCTTTTAAAATATTGAATACTTATAATATTTTTAAACTAATAAAATAAACAGGTGTGAAAAGTAATAATTTTATCTTTTCAAGTCATACTAGTCAATGATACAAGTTTTTCTTAATAATAGATAATAATTAATAGGATAAGTTCGAAAAATTCGTTACGTACAAAAATCGAATGTGTAAATACATTATAAAAATAAAATAAGAAATCCACAAAATTTATTAATAGTTTTTAAGCCTTAACTTTCGATGCCTTCTTCATTTTATAATATTGAGCGTTGATCAATTTATTTTTCTAAACATGAATGTATTAAATCGATTAGTTACTTTAGCCATAGAACTTACATTTCTCAAAGCATGTCTCACTTGAAACCTTTCAAAATCGTTAAGGTTGGCTCTGATAGCCTTCTTTTTAAGTTTCTTTGCCCATGTTGATTCTTCCCATTTCTTAGAAATATCAGCTTTAAGCCATTCCTTGCGAACCACTCGTGTTCTTGAACCATGTGGAAGATGAACTTTCAAGCTTGTAAGATGTAGGCTGGAAATATTAATAGGTTGTCTTGGGACTCCAGTAAAAGGTCCATCAATCAAGACCCTATTTTGGTCAATAATTTCAGAAATGACACCTAACTTTCCTTGAAACTCTCCTTTAGCAATAAAGGCAACCCGTCCGCTTTCGATATTTCGAATGTCCTTCATTCTAAATAATTAATTAAGCTTAATGAACAACAATTAGAAAATACCAACTTTAAAATAAACCAGCAAATTTAAATTTATTATTTAAAACAAACTTTTTTATGTAATTAATATATATTTTATTAGTATTTTAAAAGATAAGACAAAATAAAAAATAATGGAAATTGTATTAAAATTATTAATTTTCTTAACAAATATTCTATTATTAATTTATTTTTGTGGAATTCGAACAGATTATAATTAACTGAATGGTAAACTTAATTATCTATGGTAAAATGATTATTTGAAAACTGTTGATAGCTGATTTCGGATTTCGTTTCATAAATAAATTTTATAATTCTAACCAAAAAAATTGAATTTTCATGTCAAGCTTTCAAAATTTATTACGTTTTATGAATTTATAGACACATCTTTGTCAAAATATTTTCGCGCATGAAATAATTGACAAAGGATTTTAATTTTTATAAAAAATATGTATTTTGTGGCATTGATAAATATAAGTCAGAGAATATATTTTTGAAATTTTTTTTGCAAATTAAATATCTGCAATATTTCAGAAAGGATACATTTTTATAGTAATAAAGTGATACTTCGAATTATATCATTTAACAGATTAATTGAACTAGCAAATGTTCAGAGTTGCACTCCAATCTAATATGTGATTGTCGTTTATAAACAGAAGAAACAAAACATGCTCTAATGTTTAACCATAACCAAGAATAAAATAACAATAATTGACTAAAACTCCTTAGGTTGAAATAAGCTATATAATTGAAGGTTTTCCTTACCTTAATTTAGCTATATTTTATCGATATTATTAATACAGTTTCACTTTTGCTTTATGCACTAACCGAGTAGACTATTATATTATAAATAAAATTATAGAAAAGATCTTTGTTTGGTGAAACTTTTTCTCATAAACTTCCCAACCTATGTTTATGAATATAGAAAGAACAATGTGTTCAAATTTATGAAATATGGTTGAATGGATAAAAAAATGGTATCAAAGAGCAAACAATGCCGAATATTTCAACGCATTTGTTAAAGATGATTGTGAAGCAAGAGAGGACAGAGAAGAGATCTTAAAGGACAAGTTCCATCCAAAGTCAAGTTGATTGATGTTATAAATTAAGTAGCATTCGAGATAACAATAATAATATTTATAATAGTTGCTTAATCAGTATTTTTCTAGAGTACTGACACCGATAATCCAACCGTTGGATAACTCCGATAAAGCCATTAATTCCCAATTGAGGTCTGGATTGAAGAGCTGATATTCGCTTTGGTATAAAATGTACAGGACAAAGATTTTTCTGAAAGATCGTCCAGTGAGTCAAAGTTTCTTCGAAATAGCCATGCTCGCAAATTGGTTGTCTCAGGTTTTACTGGTTTACATTACGTTACCGCCTTTATACTTACTTTTTCTGTCATTAATCATTTAATTTTAGCAATATATTGCAACTCATCTTAACAATTTAAATCAACAATACAATTATTATTTTATTATTTATTTTAAACCAACGATTAACAATAAAAGTTTTGATGATTTGTTTAACTGTTTATTACAAACAATGTTTACAAAGTATGATATAATTATTGACGCTGCCTGGTAATTTAAAGTTGACGTTTTATATCTTTTAATATTGTTGAACTTCAATTCACAAAGGAAACTTAATATAATGCAAAATACATTTTGAAATCAAGTCATTGTTATCGATGATTTTTAATAAAAAATCATTTTCATGAACCCATTAATATTGGTAGAAAGTCGTGTTCCAAATTTGAATCGTGTAGGAGTGGAGAGATGGAATGATGAACAAGAGTGCTCAATGTCAATGGTAGAAGAATACAGATGCAAGTTTTGAATCGATTGGATCTGTTTTGAGTCAACTGAAGGAAGATGAAAGTGAAACAGTGATTGCTTATCCCTCTAGACACTTATCTATTCATGAATTTGGATATTGTGTCACCAGAAAAGAGGTATGATCAATTTATGAATTTTTTCTCCATTTCAAGCAGTATTTATATGGAAGACAGTATATTGTGAGGACGGATCATAAAGCTTTGGCTTGTATGAACACTACGAAGAATTAGTCCACTGTTTCAAACTTGGTTAGCCAATCTATCAGAATATAATTTTGAATTGAGGTACAGAAAAGGCCAAGATCATAGTAACGCTGATGGCCTGTTCAGAGTCTCCCATGTGATGTGCTCTCAATGCCAAACGAGCATGAACAAACCAAGATTGAAAAGCCAAAAACATAATACATCAGTGCCGTTCATAATATTACCCCTCAATTGACAAGAATAAGAAACGAATAGAAAGCCGATAAACTGATATCTGGATTTATTCAATATCTTTCAGAAGAGAGGAGAGATTACCCTGAAGAATTTAGGAATAACAGTTTGTATCATTTCAGAGATAACTTGAAATGATACTAACTTGTTGCTCTTATCAAGAAACGAACGAAATCTTATCATTATCACAGAAAGATTTATTGATGAATTTATGATGGAGATTCATGCCAACCTGTGTCCTCTTGGTAGTAAGAAAATATTCAACTTTCTGAAAGATCATTACTATTGGCCATCGATGTGGAATTCAGTCAAACGATGTTTAAAAGCCTGTGGTGTTTGTGCCAAGAGAAAAATTCATCAAACGCACCCTAAAGAAATCCTTATCCCGAGAAGAAGCTCACATTTCTTAGAGCAGATCGTGGTAAATGTAGCATTTATGGAAAAATACATGGTTGTCATTATTAATCGTTTTAGCAAACTAGTTAGTCTATGCGCGATCTCCAAACTTGATGGTCAATCAATCTTCAAGGCAATAATGAACCATTGGATTTATAGATTTGGCAAACCGAATAGTATTTTAACAGATCAAAGAAAGAACTTTGAGATTTCTTGGATTCAAGAAAAATGGAGAGACCTCAATACCGTGTGTGAATTCAGTTCACCTTACCAGCACCAGTCCAGCAGTCTAGTCGAGCGAGCAATCCAAACGATTCGAGATATGATAACCATATCACTAAAGAGCAGTTGTCAAGAAAAAGATCGGCACGAATTGCTCCCAAGAATTGAGTTTAGTATCAATGCTACTCAGTACAGCTCAGCAAAGTTTTCTCCATTTGAGACTGTATTGGGCTAGAAAGTCAATCTTCATTCTGGCAGCCGTGACCAAACCTATCCAGATACAGAGATCATTAGAGAAGCTCGAAGAAACTTAGATGTTGCAGCCGATAAAATGACTTCGAAACGTATATTAGAGGTCGACGTTAGTTTTCATTTAGAAAAGAAGTATTGTTACGGAAAAAACCGCAAAACAGAAAGAAGAATGATTTTCAATATGAAGGAGATCACAAACTTCCTATCCCCACATCAAGTTGAGCTGACAGGTCCAGGAGGAATCAAAATAAGGAGAATTGAATGGCTGAAGAAGAGAAATCAGTATTAATTGAAGAGGTAGCTACGTGTTACGCAATCATGTTATGTTTGAATAGATACTTTTTATAACTCTGATGTCTTTTTAATGTGTAGCAAATAAAAACAATTAAAGATCTATCAAACATATTCGATTCGAAAAAGTTATAAATATTCAGTTTCATAATTACTCAATTTCTAAAATATTCGAGTTTTATTATAGAAACTTGATAGTGGATTTTCGAATGAGACATGTTTCAATTTTACTTTGTTAGATCAATATTTATTGTTTAATTAAAACAATAAAGTTTAAAATATCAGGTTGTAACAGTGAAATTTAGACATTTTACAAAAAAACAATTATTACAAAACCATTACAGTTAGTCTTCTAGATAATCACTATAAATATTAATCTCGTATCGCCACTTTTGCTGCAAAGTTTCAATTCTGCGAAACTAAAATGACTGCAGGTTTTCTTTGAAGAAAGTCTTAAGCTCAGTTTTTATATTTTCACTGTCATTGAATTTCATATTGTCAATATGGTTTTGCAATGATCGAAAGAGATGATAGTCGGTTGGCCATAAGTCTGAGCTGTAAGACGGACGAGGCAGAAATTTCCAGCTCTTTTTTCTGCGTATACCCTTGCCGGTTTAAAAGATGTATATAAAATGGTTAAAACCCACGTTGGTGCAATATATGTTCTTCCTCTATGGTATTCAACGTTGTGATTTATTTTGGTCACCTACTGTGATGGGGTTATTTAAAAAGTTTCTAAGTCGAATATATACTGGAGCAGATATCTTGCATTCCTTAAAAATACCTTAATAATTATCTTCATTTTGATTTTAAAATTAGAAATCCAGGAGCCAATCCTTTTACTGACACATGATCTGTATTTTGTACATTTGTTGTTTGACATCTCCAAACACAGCCGTCTGATGTCATTTACCATTTTAAGAAATTTAATAGATCCCTTTAAATACCAATTAAATCTGACAATCATGTGATTACTAGATTTAATAAATCCGAAAAAAATTGTTATTAAAAAAAATTTACAATAATATTAATTGCAGATAAAAATGAATACACAATCAATAATGTTATAAATTTTGGATCAAAAAATAATTATCATGTTTTCGGTTGGTATAGGTGATGGAAAACCTTTACAGAAAACATCTGTTAAAACATTAATTAATAATGTGAAAAATTATTTTTGAACGGATACATTCTGTTAATATCAATTGGTTTGTAGTCAGAATTAGAAGACATTTTTTGAATATATTTATTAAGTGATATAACAAATAATATTTAAACAAATTTTCTCAGACCTGGAAATTTCTTTTTTCATTAAATTTTAAAAATACTTTTATTTTTAAAATTTTATTCCTACTTTTTAAATATTTTAAAATAATTAAAATATTTAAAATAAATAATTAAAAAAATTCCCCAGGTCTGATTAGCCTCCTCATACATCCAAATAATAATAATAACAATGGCACGAATGATAATAATGAACATTAATTAATTATTAAATGGATACATCGAAGTCTCGGCGCCGAGGCTTTGATGTGTTGTGTTTTTTGTAAAGTGAAAATTAATAATTGATAGGAAAATAAACTCCGTCAGTAATAGGGAAACGGCGGTCGCATAGACCTACAGGGTACCAAAAAAATTTTGATTTTTTCATTTTTTTAAAAAGTGCCTTTTTCACATTTATTGGCCATTTTTTTCAAAAATTTATTATTTTTAAAAAAGTAAAAGTGCCTTTTTCATGTTTTTTCACTATATTTTCACATTTTTCATGATTTTTTCATATTTTTATTTTTTTAAACTAAAGCTCTTTTTCATGCAATTATTTTTGGTATCTGTAGGTCTATGCGTCCGCCGTTTCCCTATTACTTTAAAACAAAGTTTCATAAGAGCTTCACTCTGAAAAACTATGATTACTATGAAAAAATGAAAACTATGAATGAAAAGAAAAGTACTAATAAAAATATAAAAAGTAAGAATACGAGCTTCGCTCTTAACACTGAAAGCGAACAAAGTTCTAGGAAGCAAAGCTTTCGTGTTGAAAAAGTATGATTAAAAGTATGAAAAAACTAAATTTTTATGTAAAAAATAAAAAAAATGAACACACAAATAGATAGACAGAAAATCAGAGAAATCATAAATAAAAATATTACGCCTAAATTCAATTGGAATTTTAATTATGAATTTGATATTAACAAAGTTTTTCCAATGGATTATCAATATATATTTTCTTTAATAAAATATATAAAAACTAGATTTGTAATTATCTATGAAGAAATACTCAGTGAAGTTTTTGCATCAACAAAGTCTGAATTTCAAAAACAAGAAAAAGGAATTGATTTTATTGAACATAAAAATAATATTTGTTTTGAATTAAAATATTCATTCTCAAGAATTAATAATGATGGTAAAATAAATATTTATAAAAAATTACATAAATTTAAAATTCATAATCCAAGTTATAGTTATTCACGCTTGTATACATGATTCCGAACCTAAATATTCTTCTGATAAAAATGGTATTCTAACTATTACAGGTGAATACTTTTGGAAAAATTTCTTTAATAATAATAACCTCAACCACATAATAGAAGAAAAATTAAAATTAAATGATATTTTCACTAAACATAGAGAATTTATGAGAAATATAAAATTGTAGAAAAAATATATTTGAAATACAAAATTTACAAAATTTTTTTAATAATAAAACAAATAATAAGACAAATTTAAACTACAAACACATATACTCATCAAATACACAATCTCATTGGTATATCTAATACACAATCTCACTGGTATATCTAATATATACCACTAAACATTTGAATATATGTGAAGATTATTTTAAATTTGCGAAAATTTTACACGGTCTAGTTTCCCATTAATTTTATCTATTTTCCGTAATAATAATGTAAAACTCTATATCTAGTTTCAATTTGTCATATGGTTCTTTATTGCTGGCCGTAACAACTTTGACTTTTTCATTTAGTTCTTTGATCGATAAAATGTCGTTCTTAATGGCTTCTATGTTTTGGTTAATAGCATTAACGTTACTAAATGTTGAAATGATGTTGAAATTTAAATAGATAAATTTTCACTTTATGTAGGATCTGTCAAGATCCGGAAGCACGTTCGTATTCTAGAAGAAAGGTCAGAATTTTTCACATGACTACTAGTTTTTGCATTGTGTGTCAATTACATTATACAACTTCTTTGTGTTTCTTATTTCAAAAAATTTGAAAATTGAAGTGGAAGACAATAAAAGAGCAGCCTTAAGTCTGACGAGTTTGTCTTCTAAATCATTCAACTGATATTTATAACCTTACTACAACCCAGTATTTTATAATTGATTTATATAAAGGTTTAAATGATATTATTGTTGTAATATAAATTTTACAGTCCAACTTTCTAAGTTATTATGCTGGTGTTCTTGGAAGGAATACTATTGTATACGTTATGAAAATAGAAATTTAATGTGTAAATATATAATCTATAAATGCTAGTACGAAGAACGCTCATAAATAATATTGGAGATAAGCAAAGGGAGCAAAAATAGTTGTTGAATCATACAGCATGGCGACATTTTGACTTTTTTCTATTCTAATTAAATTATCTGAACGTAAAAAGAAGTATAAGAATGATTTTAAAATATAAAATTATTGCATATCAAGACTTGAACAAATGTTAAATTTAACAAATTGTTAAATTATCCTCGGTTTAATAAAATCTATTACAATTATTTTATTTATCAAATGTTTTAGAAATTAATAAATTAAAATAATCTATATAAAAGATTAAAAATTTATCAAATCATACAATTTTTATGTAAAAAAAAGAATTTTAAATATCTTTGAAATTTCTCTATTTATTAAAATCATTAGAAAAATCAACAAAAATCGGAAGTTAATTTTTATTGGTTCTTATTGACCAATATGAAAATCGGTATTTAAATTTTAAAAAAACACTAACAAATGAATTTAAATCAGCATCAAAAGAGAAAATATAAAAATAAAATTTTAAAATTTAGCCAGTTAAATAATTAACGTGATTTCAAGGTTCGAAAGGTAGTTATTTTTTTACATATGATTTTATTAAAACTCTTGTCTATACGACATCTGTCGACAGTGTTGATATTCTGAAATACAGAATAATAATTGTATACATAATTTGAGATATATAGCTTAAAATGTTAATTATACAAAAAGTAGTCAATTTAATTGTAAATTGAAAATTAAAAAAAATTAAATATATAAGTTCTACCCAACTTTAATTATTATTATATAATATATTTGTGTATAACAAAATTCTTAGTTTTATATAAAATTTAAGAAAAATTTTATTCGTAAACTTAACTATTTAGAATAAATTAAATTGGAACCATAATGACAAAAATTGTAAAATGGGAAATATGATATAGCTCATATAAATGTAGAAGATTGATTCAGAAATTTCAAGAACCATGACAACGAAATAAAAAAGTTTGAAACGAAAAAATTTCCAAAATCACAAATAGAGTTTAGATTCTGTACATTTAATATAAACAATACGAATGAAAGGGTGATTTTAAATAAATATATTCTTTTTCAAAATTTCATTTCTTTAATTAATTTAAAATATACTTAACATAAAAATGTAGTTGAAATGAGTCTAATAGTAATGTTGACTGCTTATTTTGTATTTTTATCTGGTTTTTTATCTTAAGTAACTTTCTAGAATATTTTCGTAATTTTTAATAAAAGTTTAGTTTCCTCTAACCTTTTTATCAATTAATAATAAAACAAAAAAGAATTCTTCATGTTCGTCTATAATGAATACCATGTATAAATAATTTATAGACTAATTTCTTAAAATTTAGGTAATTTGACCATAAAATAAAATAATTTGATCCTAAAAAAATTAATTTATGGTTTATTTGAAAAAATATTTACTTTCAATATTAAACATTATTACTCTAGAAAATACTACTTAATTTAGCCTAAAAATACTAAATTGAAAGATCTAAAATTTGACATTTCCTAAATGGAAAAAATTCCTATCAACATTAGAAGATGGATTAACCTATATAAAAATTAAAAGTTCAATTTTTCGGTTAAATAAAACAGAATGTTATCCAGAAGTATTAACCAGTATCATTTGAAATAAATTCATGATTTAATCTTTAATAATCATCTTATCTAAAAAAAATTTTTTTCTAACAATTTTAGTTAACAATAATTATGCTTCAAAAAATTATTTCTCACCGTATTCCTTAATTACTGAAATAAAAAACGGCAATTAAAAATCCGTCTTGATTTTATTGTATATGGATCGTCAGAAATGTCTTTCTTTTCTGAGAACTTGTGACAAGATTATGAAAACCTTTTCTATGTCCAATGAAAAAAAAAATTATTTTGAAAACAATAACGAAAAATCAACAAAGAAAAATATTGAGACATTAACCAAACTTAATAGGATATTTAAAATTAAGAGAAAACGTGTCCTGAAGTCAGCAAATTATAATTATCAGACACGACCTCATCCTACATAGTTGATAGTTTTTCTTGAACTTTGCAATGAGTTAAAGTCTAACAGATCTTTTCTAACACTAGTAAATTTTATTTATTTGGTCATCTAAAGAGACATCTATGTGGCCAGACATTTCATTTCGATGAGGTCATCAGTATGATGTGAAATTATAATTCAAAATTCAAGAAGCATTGTGAAGTCGAAGGAAATGATGGATTAAATTTATTTTAATTATATAATTTTTTCCACCAATAATAATAAATCATTTTATTTCTTAGTTATTATTTAACCGGCAAGATTTTTGTATGCCATTCATTTCATTCCTAATTTGTTTTAAATGCTTTAGTTAAAAAAATATTTTTTACGAGAATTAATGAAAATAACAATTTTATAATACTGTTTCTTGGTAAAAAGTTTTATTTGAGCTATTAAACATTTTCGCTTTAAATTCAGAAAATTTCTCGAGGTTTAATATTTTATTTAAACAAAATGTCAACTAGAAGTCTTATATATATTGAATATATATCTATATTGAATAATTTTCATATTAAATACAATCATGATATGAATAAAGTATTGATTCCCAATATATTGATCAATCAATATTTAAATATAAAAAATTATTTAAAAGTTTACAATATTGATTGAAAATTAAAATTTTGTTTTAAATAATAATATACAATATAACCAATAATAATAAATAAATAAATCTTTGATTTCATCTTTCACTGCACGATTATTCGCATAAAAATCTGCGATCATAAAATTGGGAATTATCAAAATAATTATTGTGAACGAAGTTATTATATAAAATAACTTTGATTATTAAATCTGAAAAAAAATTTTCAATTTCAAAAGAAAATTAAAAATAATTTGATCATATTATGTGTGTGAATAAAATTCCGGATTCGGAATAAGGAAGCCACAATTGAAATATGTGTGGTAATAAATTAATGATATATATGTTATTTGAAACTGTCAATAAATGTATTAATTTAAATATAAAAATGTCTTGTTTAAATATTCATTATTTTATAATCCAACATGAAAAATTTTAATTTTTCTAAGAAAACCTCTTCTGAAAGTCATAATTTGTTAGTAGAAACATATGGCAAACATACCTTATCAAGAACTCAGAGTTTTGAATGGTATATTTGCTTTAAGAATGAAGAATGTGATGCCACTGACAAATCCAGATCCGTACGAATTAAACTCCAGAGACCTTTGTGTACATGTTGCTTCAGCAGCAAAGATAGAAGAGTTTTAACATTACATTGTTATAGGCGATGAAAAATGGATTCATTGCAGTAATTCAAAGCTCTAATGATAATGGGGAAAGCCGGGCCATGCGTCTACATCGACGAGAAAACCACATATTCATTTTCAACACCTCATGCTGTGTATTTGGTATCATCTGATATGAGGTGTTGCAACCGATCAAAACAATCACTGTGGATTGATATCGAGATCAATTGATGCGTTTAAGCTAAGCATTAGTGGAGCAAAGACCATATTATGCCGACAAGCCTGATAAAGTCATTTTGAAACATGTCAATGTTCGGCCGCATGTTTCGAAAACGGTCAAAACATTATTGGAAACACTAAAATGGGAAGTTCTACCACATCCACCATATTTTCCAGATATTGCTCCTACAGATTACCACCTGTACCGTTCCATGGCTCATAATCTGGTTGACCAGAATTTTCAATCTTACGAGAATACCAGAAAGTGATTCGATCGCCTCAAAAAGTCTGGATTTTTTAAACGTGAAATCGGTATCTTGCCTGGTGGGAAAAATATTTATAAGGAATATTTCGAAGAATGAATGTGTTTATTATATAATTAAATTTATTTTGGTTATTTATTTTAAAAAATCCGGAAACTTATTCACACACCTAATATTTAAAAAATTATGTTTAAAAACTTCAGTCGAATTTTCCACTGATCAAATGGTTACCTAACTTGCATTGGGTTTCAAGTTCATATCGATGTCAAATCGATATTCGGTTAGATTTTTAGGGTTGTCCATATTTTCATTCAACTTACTACTTATATGATTGGAAAATACCGAAAGCAATTAATGAGATATGATAATGTTCAGTTTTTATATCTACTATAGTCTTATATTTCACTAATACAAACAGATTTTTTCCAAAAAATGTAAACTTTGAACGCTAGATAGGCTTCATGAAAAACTTATTTTTCTAATCCCCCGTTAGCACAGTTAAGATTGGTTCAAGTGATCTTCAAGGTATCATCAACTAGAATTTATGCCATTTTACTAGGGAAATTATACATCCTATAACCGTGTGGAAAATGTCTAAGTACTATGGGATCTCTTTCTCAATGTTTGGATACAATAATTTGTTTGGACGTATTTCAATATCGGCTTGCTGCTAAAACGGTATGAAAAAAAATGTTTGTAAATAATGAAAAATGGATCGTTTACGGTCATGTCCTCTAGAGATCGTGTTATAGGACTGGCCAATCACCAAAATCCTCATTAAAGGTAAGATTGCTTCCCAACGAAGATCATGTTTTCTGTTTGATGGGGTTTCAAAAGTATGATTTATTAAGAGCTGTTACCATCCGACCAAAAGATTAATTCGGAAGTGTACTGTTCACGATTATCAAAGTTGAACAATGCAATACACGAAAAGCGTCTAAAATATGCAAATCAAAATAGTATTAAAATAGCGCAATAATTCTCGGCCTATATATCAATTGTCACTCGGAACAAATTATTGATCTTTGGATGGGATGTTTTGTTTCATCCTATGCATTTACCAGACTAGTACTTACTAATTACCATTTGTTTCTGTTTCTACAGACTTCTTTGAACGGGAAAATATTCATTGATGAGGAGTCATTTATAAGCCACATTGACTTATTTTTGCTAGTAAACCATTTGAGTTCTACAAACATGGAATAATGATGTTAGTTAAAAGATGGCAGAACGTCATTCATAATATTGTTGAATATATAATATTCATTAAATAAATTTTGTCAATAAAATATTTTGGTTTTATCTCTTTATTAAAAAGGGCACGAGTTTTACAATCCCCGCTAAAGGTTTTATAAGAATTTTATAAGAATGCAAATAAGTTATAGTGAAAGGTAATTTTTGATCTAATTAAAAAAAAGAATTAACCAGGAAGATAAAAAATATTTTTCCTTCAATCTTTTTATTTTACAATAAAATATTTATTATTTTATAATTATAATGATTATTTGATAATAAATTTCTAAAATTATATAGGTTAATATTGTTAATTTTAATAGTTTCTATATTAAGGGATTTTGACAATTAGGAACTTGAATTAGTTCTCATTGTCAATCTAGTTGGACAAAATATATCTATATCCAATGAGCTTTAAACTCGTCGATATTATGGTGTACTTGATAAAAGTTCGATTAATATATATATGCATCTGTCGAATCTTCAATAACTGAAATAAAATGGTTTATATTGAATAAACAAAATTAGTTAATCGATTTATATTTAAATCATTACTTAAAATATTAATATTAAAATCGAATATAAAAAGCTTTAGTCATTTAATATATTGATATTTTAATTAAAAAATAGACTGGACAGTGTATTGATAAAATTTATAAGAAATAGAAAATATGTTCTTATTTTAAATTATTTTTTGATTTATCCTAATATTGTCGAATATTTTTTTATATTCTGGATATTTATTTTGAATTTTTTTGGTAATTTAACAAGACGTGATTATTGTTAGTCGATTTGGTATCTTAGAATTCAAATGATACATTTTTCTTATTGGAGTGTAGCGTGTACTGTTTCAAAATCGACTTTCAACTTGATTTATATTTAGTCTTCCGTCTAAAACTTTAAAATAAAATATTAAATAAAAATTATTTTCAAACATCAGAAATTGAATTTACCCTCATGATATATATTATTATTTCACCGATTTTTTAATAATGAAAAGTCAACAAGTTATTGAAGAATGTTCAATGAGCCAAAGATATAATTGTTAATAAATTTTGAATCAGTTTCGAATTTTAAAATTTTTGAAATGCTGAATAAAATTTATTTTCCAGTTACCCGTATATATTTTCTATTCTGGTTGTAATACAATATAATCATTACCGTATCGAAAATAAATATATTATTTATTTACTTTTAGATTAATTTCCAACTTAGAAATAAAAAGAGATAAAATAAAATATTTATAATTATGATCTATTAACATTAAAATAAAGTGATTAATTAATTTTAGAACCAGACATTATTTTGAAACAGGCTTATAAGTTTACTCCTAACTATATTGATCTAAATGAAAGTAGTATTCTTGGAAAATTATCTTATCATCCAAATATTATTTATTATTTGGGAGAATCACGTACAGAAATTGGACAAGACCCTAAATTTTTCAATGAGTGTCCTGATGTCGAACATTATGGGGTAACTAATTCTATGATTTTAGAAAGGTGGTCTATTTGTTATATTTATTTCCTATTTTGTTATTAAATTAAAAAGTATTTTTTAGTATGTATTTTAATATAAAAAATAAAATATCAAATTAAACAATCATTATAAATAGATTATTAGTATTCATTTTAATTTCCCAATCTCATTTTATATTTTGATCTTTATTGATTTCATTATTTTCATCTATAGATTTTGTGATTATTGATTTAATATTTTAAATTAAACTGGTGAAATATGAATTTTCATAAAAAGAAAATTATCAAAACTAATCTTAAAAATTATGAGGATAAATATAAATTTAGAAAGAACTGTTGAGCTTGACAATTTAAAAGTTATTTCGATGACAACAAAAACAAAAAGCTATTTAAAAATTAAA
>JBBMKC010086061.1:0-27571 GCA_037834085.1 Bipalium vagum | reverse complement strand
TTATTATTATTATTATTATTATTATTATTATTATTATTATTATTATTATTATTATTATTATTATTATTAATTATAAAACTGTAAATATAACAAGCATTATAAATTATTAAATGTTTATTAAATTTTTGTAATTTATTGAAATCATTTGGATATTAATATCTTAAAAATCAATAACATAAATGGTTTTCCTTAATAATGGGTTAAAAATCGTAAGAGACAAATTTAAGGAAGTTGAAATATTTATTTGATTGAATCAAATGATTAACCAATATAATCAAATGATTCAGATAATATATATCTGAAGAAAATGAAATTACTTTTATATTTAATTGATATGAAATCGATATCTGACTCAGACCAATGAGAAACAAAGCGGAGTATTCAGTACAAGAATGCATTGACCGGACCAAAAGGGTGTAGTACATCACAAATTTTTAAAAAACCCAAACTTTACAAAATTACTTAAAAACTGAATTTTAAAAACAATAATTGATAGATTTTAAAAGGGCATTGAAAAAGTAAGCGACCAGAATATGCAAAGACTATTATAAAGTTATTTTCCAGTTTGATAAAATTCGGTTCACGTTGCAAAGACTGAAGACATCTTTGAAAATCTTGTTTGGGATGTCTTACCTTCTCACCGTATTAACTGGAGATTTCCGCGAATGATTATTATTTTTAATGCTGCTTTTCGCCTTCGCAGTAACATTTCAATAATTAAGAAGTTAATAGAAAAATGGCTTAATGAACCGATCACTTCGAAAGACAGTCGTTTTCCCGACAAAGATTCCAACAACTGGGAAAAAGTAATACCAAACGATGGAAAATATTTGATTAGTGTACATGTATTTGTTTTTTCACAATAAAATATTTTTTGTATTAAAAAACGGACCGCATTAAATCACATACTTTATATTAAATATATATTTTTAAGATGAACACAGAATTATTCATAAAGTATAAAGAATCTTTAATTCTATTAATTATTGCATCGTATATTACCGTTTGTTTAATTTTGTTTGTTTTTTACCTTTTTTTCTTGACCGTTAAAAATTATTAAAAATATATTTACCCAAATTTCTTGAATTTATTTTATTTTTTAATGCCTTTTCAAGTCCAATATTAAAAAAACATTAATTATAATAAATATTTAACAGGATAATAATAATAACATAAAATATTCACGATGTTTCAAAATATATTTCTCCAAAATATTACAACTTTTTATTCATTTTTCCAGACGATCTTTATAAAACAAACTCCATTTGCCAAACAATATTGTCAATTGTTTTTATTTAATGTCTTGTTCAGTAAGTGAATTAGTCTACGCTGGAATCTGAATTAATTTATTACACCAGGGCAGATATTATATTTCACAGGCGCAATCTCGCGGTTGTTCTCTAGGGTCACATATAATCTATTGCAATAAAACATTTTTTCATCTATACAAAAAATATTTTAAATTCCGAAATGTTTTTCGAAACTTTTTATTATTGAAACCAAAATTTTTTTATTTAATAAAATAACTGTTGAAATTTTATTTGATTATTATTTTTAATAATTTACCTTTATTTAGATTTTTTATGCTTTGTTTAAATGAAGTCATGTTTTAATTTTTTTTCCAAAAAATCAACCTATGTTAAATACTATCTCGTAAAAAAAGTACTTCTTAATTGCAAAAAATATTTTTTTGTAAAATTATTTCAAAGCACACCGGAATTCAAAGGGTAAATAAAATATTTTCACAATTTTATTTCGTTATTCATCACTAGGGCAATTTAAAAATGGCATTTATTGAGTAAAAATATAAAAAATGGCATTTAAAGATTTTAAAAGAATAACTATTATGTAGTAAACTTTGTTCATCAAATACATTACAATATTTTGAGAAATAGTGATAAAGATTATCGCTGTTAAAATTTCTTTGGTTAGTTAGCAGATTTCTTAAATTTGAAAAACTTCGCTCTGCTGCAATATTCACAGGTGGACATTTCTGTAAATAAGATTATTCAATCGGACATAATTCTTCTTTACTAAACTTTAGCAAATCGACAATTTCATTGTCTTTTAATCTTTTATGCAGATAGCTTCTCAATCTATTGGATTTAATCCTAAATTTATGTTATTTATAGGGTCATGTCAACTTTCAATATTATATTCTGAGTCTTCAAACTTATCTAGAACATCTAGAATAGCAATTAGAACTTGATAATACTCTACTATTTCCATTAATTCAGTAGTTTACCAAAATATCTTAACATCTTAATTATTTCAGGATTATTTAATTTGAATAAGGGGATATTAGCAGATGTCAGCACTTTGACAACAACTTCAACATATTGGTCATAAACTCCTGCTATAAATTAATTAAATGATTTGTGAATTATTAAAAATTATAATTCCAATAATTATTCTTTTAAAAGGTATTTCGAACCTGATTGGTATTTCGATTTTTTATTAAACCATTATAAAGCCATACAAAATGTTTAAACCTTTGAAATTACAGAGACTGATACTACTTGACAAACAAAAATCTGACATTTTTAGCATAGTTTGCCACTAATGATTAAATATTAATGAGATTTTTTTGGCTCGTTTATCGGGAAATTTCAGTAATTTTTTTCGAATATTTTCTCTTAATTTATATATAGTGTGTGATTTGTTGATATATACTTTATCCTTATGGTAACCCTTATGATCTCATAACTCTCCAGAGAATGTTGACTGATTCTTAGCTGTTTTCCTTTCTTCGTAACGAAGAGTATTCTTTCAACAGAATTACTTGAAAGGATAAAAGAAAAAATATAATGTATCATAATAATTGAATACTCAAATTAATAAGGTTTAATATATTGTGAATGGATCAAGTTCTCATTTAGCTTTCCATTTCATTTGTCATTATTGATTAATCAGATTTATTATTAATCAATATTAATCTCACATGGTTTAAAACTTAATTTATTTCAATAAATGCTTTATATATTTGATAATAGTTCACATTTTAATTTTAATTGTTCCTTCTTAATTATTTTTACCCTAACCCGTGGATTATAATGAGCTGTAAGTCAAAGGACTAAAAGATTATTTTTTTGTAATATTCTATATTTTTTAATAATATACTGCTAAATAATGTTCACTGGTAAAATTATTTTTATATCAAAACCAGTCATTACTCACTGAAGAATGGACAAATAAATACCAATCTGAGAAGTTAAAACATCAAAATTTTAAAATATAATCTGTAAAAATCGCAAGTGAGAAAGCTTTTAAAGGAACGGTAATGTTTGTGATCTCACTGGGTTGGATAAATGATATTCTTGAAAAACGATTGAATGCTAAAATTGAACCTCATCTCTTGTACAATCAATACAGTTTTCGGCATGTGTACAGCAAAAGTCAGCATATGGTTCAAATTAATTATTTATGCAGGTCGTGAATCTCCCTCGTCAATTGATAATGATGAAATAAAGAGCCGGATCCATGTACAACGGCTGGAAAACTTTCCAATAACCTAGAAGTCAGTCACACAACGTCCACCAACTTGCGAGAACATCGAAGCTTGGTAAATGAGTGAATTGAATAATTTTAGAAAAATTTAAATATGATCCGCACGTTTGTTGTATAATAAAGACCCATTTCTTGATCGTATTGTGATCTGCGATGGTCATCACTGTGGCTGAACACTGACGAAACTCAACAAAAAAAATGAGATTTGTTGATTTGGTGCTTCAGGGACCGTCTGATTTACTAAGATTTTTTAAATCAAGAAGAAACTATGATATCAGAAAGATATTGTCAAGAATTCGAAGAAATGAACCGTGAATTGCAATGTTCGTGCTCCTCATTATTCATTAGAAAAAGTCCCATAATTCTTCAAAGTTTAGTCTATGTTCAGCGTAACATCATTTTAATTGAAATATTTTTGGAAAGTTTTTAAGTTTTTTAATTTTAAGTAATTAATTGTTGAATAAACATGTATTTGATAATTTTTATTATATTTAATATTGTTCATTAGAAGTTCCATACAAATTTACCTATGCACTCGGGCTTGTTATCATTCCAAATGAGACTGACTAGAAGATAACCATTCTCAATATCGCGCCTTGAGACTCCAGTTTTAAATGAGATCTGTTTGAAGGGAGTTATAAACAATAAAGCAATTTTCTGATGAAGGTCTAAGATGGGTATTATGTCTTTCAGTTTGGATTGTGGAGATGTATAAATTCTCGAATCGGCCGTTTCACAGATCGCGTGTGGGGAATTGGACATATAAACATCTGTAGGACATTATAACTATTACTTTAATAAATAAAGACCCAACCTGAGAGCAGTGCACTTTCAATTTGAATATAAAATTGGTGTCTTGGTTTTCCCTGATTTGCAGTGATCTGTAGTTGAAATACTTATTCAATAATTATATTATATTATATTATAATAACTTGAATCAAAATTTCATCAATCCGAAGGCAAGAAGGTGGTTTTCCAATTACATTATTAACAAGATAATCTCGAGGTGGAAGAGCAACCAAAAAGGATGAGAAGACGGGTTTATGGTCACTAGATTTATAGTCTAGATTAATACCTAAAAAAATAGTTCATATTAAATAATTATTAAATATTAATGTGATATTTTCCAAAATTAATATAATGAAAAAAGTAGCGAATTATACTTAATTTTTCAAAAATAAATATAATTGTTAACTTTTTTATATAAAAGACAGAAATTATAATAAATGATAATAATATTATATTAATAAAAAAATAAATAAAGATAAATAGTTGTAAAGGTAAAAAAATGTATTATTTTATAAATTTTAAAATGTACTAATTAAAAAAAGAAAAAAATGCTTTAAATTTAAACATAAAAATTAAAATATGATGATAAATATAATAATTTATAAATTAATATTTGAAACTAATATTTTTAAAGTAAACATGAAAAATGAACGTTTTTGAAAAGTAGGTAAATAAAATCTAATATTTATTGATGACAAAATTAATTAATTTTGTAAATTATTGATAAAAATTAATTCCATAAAAATAAAATATAATTGATTGGAACACATTCAAAGTTGAAAAAATAAAATAAATATTAATAAAACTAACCATAAGATAAATTAAAAATGGAATTTTTATTTCTAGATCTGAATAACACTCGATCACACCAAGAAGGGGAATTGATCTTATCAACAGTTCCTAATTTTTGTTTGAAGGGATCAAGATTGTCTCTGGTTCCTCTTAAATATCGATAAGTTGGACTGTGGAGAATTGGAGGCTCTTCTAAATATAAAATTAATTAGGTAAAATATTTAGTTTCAATTTTAAAACATATGTGGACATAAAACATGATTTCTTTATTAGATTGTTCCAAATGAAGTGTTGGCTTTTAAAATCTACCTAAACTAAAGTAAAAATTACATATGCAACACATCTCATTCATCAAAATGTTTTGCATTGTTCTCAATACACTTCTGTCATCGAGAAAATAAATCATAATCAGGATTTCTGGATTCAACAACTGAAAAATGACATTTTGAACATGTCACTGGTCACATGTCACATCTTTTTTGTAAGAAATATCTCCACGTGTTAATATATGATGGAAAAAAGTCCAAAGAATAAGTTAGATGAGATAAAACTTCGTAGTTCAAATCACGTAACTTTTTTGATGTTAACCTCAAAACACGTAGTCCTGAATTATTTTGAACCAAAATGGATTCCATTCTATTAACAAGTGGTAATTGATTTGTAAGCAACTACTGGCACACTACTTCAATTTCGTTGCAGTATGACTGAGCTGTGATCGGATTCATTAGATCTTAAAAATGTATATCGAATTAAGCTAGACCACCAAATAGTGATCATAGTCTTCTTTTGATGAAAACTTTGCTTAGGTACATATTTCGGTTTGACTTCGTGACACTCAATTCTTCTGATAATTCTCTGACTAATTTTCTTATTATACTTTCAACTACTTCTTTCAATTTGTCGTTACTTACTACAGTATAGAGTCTTCCGCGATCATCACTTTCAGTACTGAAGTTATCAATCCGAAATTTCTGAACCATCATCCAATACGAAAAAAATATTTCTAATTGCTTCTGATGCTTTGTGATGAATTTTGAATTCATACAAAATTTAAATATGCTCAGCCATGCCCTTGAAAATGCAAAAAAATAATTTGTTTAAATTGAACTGTTTACTTTTAGAATTAAATGAAATAGCGAAATTGGTGCTCCAATTTGATATATTAAAACAATTATTATCATAAATAATGATTGATTAATAAATCTTTGAAACAATCAAAATAAAATCCGTCATTTAGTGTGACACAATTTGATATTTTATTGAAGCTTAGGAATTTTGATTTTAGTTGACATTATGTTATATTATAATGTATATGGTCACCAATAATACAGCATTTTAGAAACACATTTATTCTTAAAATCGTATATGATTTTATGACCAAAATTCAATTCAGATATTCATAATGATCCACAATGATGCGGTTTAGATTGTCAATCTTTAGCATGATTCAGCTTGTATGTTGTCTGGTCTCATAAGAACTTCTCTAGAAACAATTTTATTTCGTTCATGACTTTGAAATCGGGGAAAAGATGTTTGATATTTTGGCTAACCTGTGCTGGGCAAGAAATTGATAAAAAATTGTCTTAAATGATCGTCTAAACCAAAAACTTAAGAACGGAAACCTGTGCAGTACAGATGAATAGTACTTTTTTCAGAAGTGTTGTATTAATGATTTACCAACAGATAAAAAAATTTTAAAAGCCGACAACTGTAGAATTTGCTATGAGAAAGAAGAAAGTCCCTCAAACGTCTTATTTGGCTGTACATAATGCCTATGGTACGAAAAAGATATGACAATGTACGCGATTTCTTAGTTGATTTGTTATCCACACTTTAAAAAGAATGAGAAATGCACGTCGAAAAGAAAGAAAATTTTCAGGTCAAAACTTAATTCTAGATCGGTCAACAAAAAATAAAAAGATACCTAATTATTGACGTCAAAGTCCCATTTCAAACAGAGGTCTCTATTAAAAGTAATGACGAAGCAGACAACCAAAAATATGAGAATTTACTGGACTAAACAAAATCCGAACTCGGAAGAACATGGTGTTATGACAAAAACATTTATAACGGAGCCGAAGAGTCGTGGATTCCGTCATACTACCAAATACTCGGGGTATTATTATTTAAAATAGCAAAATATAATAATACAATTAAGGAAAAAATTGAGATCAGGACGATAATCAACACCCATAAAATCTGGGAAAAATTCGTAGCCAGAGCCGAAACAAACATCTATAACGTCCCCATATCAATGACAATCATGTCTTTGATTTGAAATAAATCACTGTTTCTGTTATTTTTTCATTCTTCTCTTTGATTTCTAGAATTTAAAACTATCTGTGAGCCTTATTTCAAAAGAATCGTAGCCGACACTAAATTGCATTCTACTCCAAGAAAGAATTGGTAATTTTTGGTAGATGAGGGCTAGTGTTGTTTTTCATCATGGTGAGGTTTCCATGATGATAATTGATTCAAACAAAATATAACAAAATTGTGATTTCACATTTTTTTGTTATTATTCAGTGATTGTGTAAGACATATTTCGTGTTATAAAAGCATTTTACTCAAAATATAAATGCTTATTTAAAAATGGTGTTTTTTGGGTCTCCATTTACAAATAATAATATAAGGTTCAAATATTACAATTTCAACAAAAATTATATAACTTTCATTTCATACGTTAATAGAACTAGAAAATTCCATTTTTATTTTAAATCTCATGATTTTTTATCACTGTTAATATTTTTAATAATAATTATTATTATTGATAATCGAAGCAGATTCAAAAATCGTTTTTAAAAGTGCTTGTTTGAGTATGGATAAATTAACGAGAATTTAAATGAACAACAAATAAGACAATAAATAGAATTCCTCTTCGACCGATAACTTATTCAAGCCTCCACCCGACCTTTCAGTAATAATAAAATAATAGTTTATATTAATAATATTAATTACTGAAAAACTTGAAAAGATTCCAATGCTTAGACAAGTTGTATTTCAGCAGTTCGTCGGATTTCAGCAGCTCGTGGGTACGTTGGGACTGGAGCATTTTCATGGCCTCTGTCACATGCAAGTCCGTCCGCATATTAAAGTCCCCGACGCAGAACAGAAAATCGTGTTTCGAAATCAAGTCGGCGCATTGACTCCTGTCTCGTTGCAAATGCATCTTCTGGATAATTGCCTTGAACTCCTCTTCCCTTCTTAAATTGTAAAAGAAAATGAAATTGACTCTTAACAAAGCAATTTTTGTCAAACGTCGCTATTGATTTTCAAGAGCGTCTTCAATTAAAAATTATATAAATAATATAATAAAAATGAAACAATTTCAATTGAAACAATTGTTTGTTTATATCTGATCAGATGAAACAAATCAAATTTCGGGAAATTTTTTTATAATAATAATAATAATAATAATAATAATTGATATGGAGACACATTTCTGATAGACATCTTTGTTTCATACAAACAATTAAATAATATTAAAAAGTATAAATATATTTTCATTTGTTATTTTTGCAATATTATTTACGTAATGAAATTAAGAAACATTCTGTTTTGTAATAAAAAAACAAATTTTAAACCTCTTCATTTAAAAGAAAAGAAATCCTTATTTCAATCAAAATATTTTTCGTGGGCAGATAAAACTTTATATTATCTTTCGTCAATGAATTAACTCCAAAGTTGAGACCTTATAACTTCTAAAATTCATTGATAAACGTAACTTTTATTTCTTTGAAAGACTATTTGTTGAATCAAACTAAGTTAAAGTAACATGAATCAATGTCCGATAAAATCTCCCAGTTAGGCCTATCTATGATTTTACTATTGTTGTACTTTGTGGAGTGACATTGTTGTGTTACAAAGTAATTCTTCTTTAATCATATTATGATTATATTTTTATAAATTGCGAATTAAAAATTTAAGGCAACCCTAAAAATATTTTACAATTTAATTACCAATATAACTTTTAGTTATTAAATTTTTTTATGATGAAATATGATATCATAAGTACATGTGATACTAATTTTGGTTGATATTTATCAATAACTCCAATTTAAAATGATTTTTGTTTAAATAATTTAAATATTTTATCAACAAAAATTAATTCTAGCACCCATTTCAAACCAGATTTATTAAATAATTCGTAATTAGCAAGAATATTATAATTGTAATTATATGCTATAAACTTGTGAGTTTTGGTAAAAAAATTATAGATAATTAGAAAGATATCTTGTAATATTTGCAGATGCTGGAATAGATTTGAGTCATAATTAATAATAATAATAATAATTATTATTATTATTATTATTATTATTATTATATGATATTAAATATCTCTGACGACAAAACCCTCTTTTGATCAGATCAACGTATCATTCCTCAATCATCTTGTATTATTGACTTAAATAATTCAGTAAACATTTTCGGAAATATATTATTTACTAATTAGTCCAATCATCAATAAAAATTAAATTATAATTGGAAAAATATTTCTTATTAGAAAATAATGTATAATATTTAAAATTCTTTTATAGAAATAAAAAAATGTTGAAAAAAATATTTATTCTATCCTGAATGAAATGAAAACTATTCATATGAACTTTCATTAATAAAAATTATATTGAAAAAATTTTCGTCGAGAAAAAATTTATTGATTAATTGACATACTTAAAAAACATAAAATGAGTTAAATTTTTTTTCACTAAAAATAAGAAAAAATAGGAGATTGAAAAAAAGTTATGGAAATCTATAGATATGTGATTAATAAATCTTTTAAAAGTGTATAAAAGATTAGAAAAATAAAATTAGAGATATATATTTATAATCATTTTCATTTCAATAAATTCAATTTCATAATTATACCGTTTCACTTTGTCTGCACCTGAGGCCAAGTGGCAGTTGATGAAGCAGAATGAAGCGTCTTGGAAATTAAAGGAAATGGAGACCGCTCCTTTGTTACCTTCAATTATACATTTTGTTTTTGATCTTATGGTTTCAGATAATGATATTACCACATTTATTGGCAAATCCCGTATTAACGACATCAACAGAAATATTTCGGAAATATTTTTCCAGAGCAGCTCGACAAAACACCGATAATTTCAATGTTTTCGGGAATGAATTAGTTTGGGAAGAGATCTAAGGTACCAATTTAATAGACATTTGTAGGGCTTATTAAAATCAATTAACACATTTATCAAAGTTAAAGTTCGTCATTCTGCTTTATTAAGATAAAATAGAATAAATTTTAAATGAATAAAACAAGAAATCTTAAAAATTTGTTAGACTACAGAATCACAAACGTTGTCAGTGAAAAAATGGCAAGCAATATTACTTTTAATGATAAGGTAAAGAATATTTTTGTTAAAGGAAGTTAACATTAAAAACTTCTAAAAAATCCTATGGGTCATCTTCACTTATGAAATATAGATTATATTACTGCACAATATCTGAATCATGGCTAAACCGCTAGGCATTTGTACATTAAGTAAACGATAGTAAGAGTTTCGCGGTCAATCATCTACAATTGGTATCTAATAAGAACCCCTTCATTTATTACAAAAAGTATTCCAAAGGTGGGGCTCATCTTCAAGATTAGTTTCTTCGTTTTGAAACTTTTTGAACCAATCTAAGATTGAGCTATAGGCAACGTGACATTCTCCTTCAATATCACAAATAGTACTTATGGTGATAATAATAGTAAATCCTTTTTTCCAATAATAACGAATCAGACTTCGAAATGAAATTTTTCTGTACTTATTTTACTATAATTATAAATTCAAATAAATTCATTGATATGCTTTAAATAATATGATTTAAACAAAACTTACAAATATAGTTTGATATTAAAATATCAATGATATCAAATCTTTAAGAATTGTTTTTAAAAACATTTATTTTGATAAAAGAAAATTAAAAGATCAAAATCACGGTTACTTTATGCAACCTAATATTTATAAAATCATCAAAATATACAATCTGATACAATAAATTGTCCAGTAGAAAAAATTACAACATTTATATTTATTATATTTATATAGATTGGTAACAAATCGATCCTGCAGTCTAGTGTTTTTCCTACGCCATACGAACTGTTGTCTATTATTCATCTGGAATTTTGATTCATCACTGAAGATGATTGTCGACCAGTTTGTGTGGCGATGCTGTTGTGCCCACTACAAACGCGCTGCTTTGTGAGCCTTTCAGAGGAAGGACTTGAGTGCTGGAGAAAAAGAAAGAAAACCAATATCATTCAAGCGGCGATTGATCGTGCCATATGATACTTTTTGGATTGTATATTTGATATTATTAAGTTTTTTGTGTAAAGCACTAGTTATAATTCAACAGAAAGAGGCCTTTTACATTTATAACAATACACTTTCACAAACCCTCAATGATTTGATGCTTGGGACGTAATCACAACTTTTATTCTTACCAGATGTAGAATTAGCACTTTTTAAAGTTTATACTCTATTCATATGCCAATTATAATACTATCAAAAAAGATTTCGAAAATATACTGATTTGACTCATTCAACTTTTTATAAGTAGTAAAGAATTATTATTATTATTATCATTATAAGATTTTATGCTTTCTTATTGTACTGCATTTAATAAAGAAACAATATAAAATTATATTCGATAATAAGTAAAATGTTGAAATCAAAAATTGACTGAACATTTCTAAATCTAACCAAAGGAAAATCTTGGTTGTAACACATTGCTAGAGTTGATGATATGATGGCATCAAAAGGTTGATCCGTTATACCTTCTTGGAAACCTATTATGTACATATCATGAGGCACATACTGACCAATAATAGGAATTTCTGGCTTTCCAGACCCTTCACACTTCAACCAATGACTTAAATGTTCTACTGATTTTGACGCTCCTTCATTATGAAGATAAAAATAAAAAAATTATTGATGTGATTAAATATAATCAACCGATATTCCAGGTACCAACAAAAATAGATAAGCAATCATTAATTTTGTTGGCTTTGATATCCTGTAACCGTTTCATGCCACATATGCAATATATGAATTCATCACGGTCTGTTTCATTCGAAAAGTCAACGGACAAATATCCGTTAATTGAAGCTTCTTTTATTAATAGTCGATGACTATTGTTATCACATTTTGAGATATTTTCAACTGTAAATCAATACATAAATATGTTGTAGATATAAATTATTTTTCTTAGTTTAGTAAATATTAATAAATTATTTCTACGCAAATTAGCTGATCCATTAAGTAGACAATACAAAAATATAATGTTGATGTTACTAAGCATATTTAGTATATTAATATATCCCAACCAATCCCAAATGGGAAATTTTTGCCAGAAAACCTTTGGACAGAAATACAATGTCTCTATATATAATATTGATCATCAGCATTACTTACCGCTGAGGCAAACACAATTTGTCAAGCGATTTTATCCATAATCCTCAAATTACTCTCGATATTATTTGATAATCATTTTTAATAATAAATAATAATAATAATAATAATAATAATAATAATAATAATAATAATAATAAAATAAAAATAATGATAATAGAAATAATAATAAAAATAAAATAATAATTGATTTCTCAAAAAATATATTTAAATATGGAAATTTTAAGTTTATCATTAAACATGTATAGTATTTTATTTATTTAATATTATTAATATCTTTTATAGACTCAAAATTAATATAACATATTTAAGCAATAATTAGTTTAGTTAAAACAAAAAATAACGAAAATCTCCTTTGTTCACTCTTAGCTAAATAAAGATTTAATAATGCGAAACTTTTCCAGTTAATTGGTCTCACATTATCGTGAGCACTGTAATTTTGAAATAATGATATTCATCTCCATATTTTTATTCGATATTTTTATATTAATCATTATTTGAAATAAAAAATATGTATGGAAAAATTTGTGGAATTAAGTGATATTTTCCTTTATTTTTTATGAAATGAGATGAAAACATTAATTATTTAATTATTAATAATTGAAAGCTTATTTAAAAAATAATAAGTAATCAAATCAAATCAAATATTAAAAATATTTTAAATTTCTAAAATAATCAAAGTAAAAATATTTATATTATTAAATAAAATAATATTTATATATAGACTTAAAAAATCAATTGGAGGGTTTCTTATAAATTAATAAAATTTTCAAAAATTATTAAAAATAGAACACCTTCTTGAATTTGGGCTTTTAAAACCAGCGAGTTCAAAATCCCTTTATAAATCATTTAAAAATAAATAAAAAATATAATTTTAACAGCAGCAAAGATGTTTTTATAATTTCAAAATTTTGATTTTATCAATTATTCTTAACATTTTAATTATTCTTATTATTTTTTATTAATAATAATAATATTATTATAAAAAAGAAAACACAATCTAATTATAAAAAGTATTATATTTCATTTACAATTTCAATAATGCAGATTTAAGATTATCATATCGAAATTTATTTACATTTATTCCAGGATGCATGAATAATTTTCCTATTGTTGATGTAATTAAAGTTATTCTGTTTAGTGTTTTTTAATTTTTTACATCGTTTTAAGTAAGGAAAGGCGATTTTTATCATTTTTTTAAATTACGAGATTGAATTACAAAATTGCGAAATCAGAGTCAAAATTTATGAAATGACTTGACAAACGCTGTATTAAGATTATTAATTTTTGAAACATTTTTTCCATTCTGGATTTGGTGTGTTACTCAGCAGACAATGTGTGCGTAATTAGATAACATAAGCATGATTTTAAATAAAGGAAAATGAATGGTTTATCAATTGAACAACTTGAGATTCGAAGATTATTAAGTGAGATGTTATATCGATACGAAAGAAATTCTTTCTTACATCGAATTTTGATAGATAAAAGGTTGACTTATTTTAGAAATCTCAAACCTGCGATATTTTTATAATGGATTATATTTCAAAACCAAACTGCATGACCAAATTACTTCGCAAAGAAAATAATGGAATGAGTCTAGTACGATAAAAAGTGTAGTGTATCACGAGCTTCTCAAATCAGATGAAACGATTAACGAAAACCAATTAGTTCAGCTTAGTCAATGCTTACTTACTGAAGGTCTAGAATCGTATAAAAGCTATGAAAAAGAAATTTTGCACCCCATACATTTCTAAAGTATTTAAAATATATAGCACGGAAGTCGAAGTTCTTCTGGAATGTTTCCATAAACTGAAGGGTAAGAAATATGTGGCTAACAATGACATCTTCTTAGAACAAATTCATTTTTATTTATCTTTTGAAATTTCAGGGTTTGTGCTAGTATAATTATAAATTATCTCTGAAAAAATATTCTTATAAAAAATTAATGATTATTACTATCCCCATTACCCTGTTCTAATTTTTCTTGAAAAAGGAGACCAAGTGTTAAATTTTGGACATAAAAATATATATAATTTGTTTATTCTTTTGAAAATTTTTCAATATGATTCTAGTAGAATCTTGTTAACCCTTCATATTAAGATAATAAACAAAGAAAGATGTATAAAATAAATAAACTTTGTCATAACTTTAACAGAGTATTTACTTTAAACCGTTATTTTATTATTTTTGATAGACCCCTCAGGACCATGAACATAAAAAAACATTTTTATCGTATAATGAGAATGAGTGAATCAACAGCGACAAAATTATTACAAGACAATAAAAATAATCAATACATTGTATTAAATTGTATATTAAAACAAACAATTTGAGAGGCATATTATCCATCAATCAATCAAGCTGGTTATATTGTAAAAAGGTCAGCCAACCCACCAAATAAGAAAAATAATAAGCATTGTTCTCTGTGAAGAATGGATAAAGGTGGTCTTTCTTATTTAATGTTACAAATGACGAAACAATTTTATTTAAATTTGCTGCGATATTTGGCATGAGATTCGTCCAAATTTCAGAGTTAAGTTGGAAATATTTAATTGAATATTTATCAAATAATTTTAGCTATGAAATATATTTAGCCATTTTCCAAATGAAAGTGGGTTTTTTTTCCATTGCTCTGGAGTAACTGAAGAGCGAACGACAAACTGCCACAGTTATCTCATAATTTAATTGTCAAAGTTGTTATTATTATTTATTATATTTTGCAGTATATCGCTACAAAGACTTATTCACTTTCATTGTATTTTATGTCATTAATGTTAGTATTAATTAATTAATTAATAATTATAATAATTACACGTATTATTATTATTATTATTATTATTTAGTATTATTATACCTATTATTTATTTTGATTATACTTATTTGTATATTATATATTAATATTAGATTATATATTATTATACATATAATTATATAAATTTTATCATACTTATTATTATTTTTATTATTACTATTATTATTTTAATGTTACCAGTTATGACTAATTTCACAAAATAAAATCTAATAGAACTGTCTCCGTCAGTATCAATGTCTGAGATAAAATGAAAAAGAATTTGATTCTCAGTAAATTGCATAAGCAAACAAAATAATTTTTATCGGAATAATGTTATCAAAAAGTGGTAATTGCTCTTAAAATTTGATAACCTGCTTACAGACTTGAAGATGAATCACAGAACCAATGGAGCGTGAATCACTTCATCATTCTGTAATAGTCCATTACACATGTCTCATATCCCAGGCTGAGACATCAATAATGTACGGAAATATTCTTTTTATTTTATATATTTTTATTTTTTTCCAAGGAATTGTCCAATAGATATGGTAAAATGTGAAAGGCGAATTTAATGTATAAAAAATGTGCTGAAATCGAAAAAAAGAAGCGGAAAAAGATTTTGCGTGTCAGACGATTTATCATTTACGTGAATATTTCAGAAAAATCAATGTGTCACTCATTCCTCTGTGAATGAGAATCAGAAAGCACTTTTTGTTTTTATTCCATTATAAATGTTTGATTGTATTAAAATTTCATAATAAAACATTGTTTTAATGAAATCCAAAACTAATTGCTAATAAATATAATAATAATTAATCCAAAATTTTTGAGCACGTTAAGTAATTACAACACTTATATTTCGATAATTAAACACTTTCCAACAAAAAATAATTAAAATTAAGATATACTATTTTGTCACAATTATTCTTCACCTCGTTTATTCGATGCTATAAACCTTATAAGTACGCTAATTAGATCATAGAGATTTAGGGGTGGAATTAATGAGGACACTATAATTTTATATCATCCTGCTACAATCAACATTATTTACAAACAGCAAGCAGATAAACGTGTAATAATGTTTTAGATAATGTTAGTAAGTATGTTGATCTTTAGCACTCATTAAAGCTTTGAGTCGACGGGACATACTATCGATCAACATTTTACAAAAATCACCAATTTCAGAATTTGTACTCCAAACTTTGAGGACAGAAGTTATTACTTCGTTTTTTGTTGTAGAATTGAGATTACAAATCTTTTTCTTTAGAATGGATCGCATATTTTTGTCAGGTTATGATGGAACCCAAGATAATAGAGTAATTTTATATTTCTTAAGACATGTCATTGTGATTTTTGCGGTATGATATGGTGAGCCATATTTTTGATAGATCCATTGCCAATTATTATATCAATCTTTGGCTTAATCAATTAACTGACAGTTTATTATATTTTCGGAATACTGAGTTGTACTCATTGTACTTTCTACTACATAAATCAGATCAAAACATAACTTTCAAAGGAAATTTGACAGTTGGTATTACATGCGTACTGGTAAGTCTGATGATTTTCTGTTGAGAATCTTTTTGCTTACAAGATTCATTACAATGTACGTTTCATCCAAAATTAAGACTTTTCGCCAATCTAGTAAATCATAAAATTCAAGTACAATAATATGTGTATGAAGAGGACCTGAACAGATGTATCCAAACTGTTGAAGACCTTTTCTCTATCTCAAAAAAGATTCTTTTTCTATGAATCCACTTTTTAACGGTTATGTTCACAAAGTAGATCTTTGGGATTTTGAGAACTGAAAATCTAACAGAGGTATATAAATACTAGGATAACTTTTCAAAAGATAATATTTGGTGTTCCATATCACCAGATTATATCATTGGACCGTAATTTGTTATGGACATGTAATTGGAGAAAATTACCTTGAAATATTGAAGAATTATTTTAGACCATTTAGACAAAAATAAAGCTTGGTATCGAAGATAATTTTCAAACAAGATGGAGAGCCAGCACACTTTAAACAAATTCAAAATTTTTGTAAATTATGTGCCGATATAAAAAAGGAAATTAATTCAATTAAGGATGATAATTCGGGACGCTTGTTTATAGAAACTGCAAAAAGAACAAATGTAGTATTACAAGAAATTATTGGTCATGTGGAGCAATTTTTCAAATTACTTTAAATGTAATAACTAGAGCACCCAAAAAAATGACCTAAATATCATTGAAATTGACCTAACGTTTTGACCTATTAATTACGAAAAATTGACCTATAAACTGTAAAATTTTGACTTTATTGCCCTTATAAATTATAATTCAAATAAATCAAAAGAAAATTAAATATGAACAATATTTATTTATTCACTACTCATATTACATGATTCATAACAATTTTTTGAAGTGTTGTAACTTAACAAAAAGCACATCTTAATATTTTCCATTTTTGAAGCATATTTTTCAAACAAGAAAAGCTTCTTTCTACCTCTGATGTTGTGCTTTAGCATTTTCTCAATAAAACATATTCTCGTGGTGATATTTCAGCCCTGGAACAATTTGATATTTTGCATTTCATTGTTATCAAGTCTTTTTGCCATATATTCCCTAATTTGACATGGATCTATACCGAAATTCAAATTTTGAATAGCTTGAAATGCCTCATCCATGTAATACTTTAAACTTTCAAGTTTACTAATGCAAAATGCTAATTGAGAGTAGCATTCTTGAATTTCAACAAATGAATTATTCAAGTTGTCACATTTAATTGCTAATTTTGCCTGTTGTACTAATATTCATTCGCCTATCCTTTTTTCTATAATTTTTTTATCATCCGGCAAGTTACTAGAGTAGTACAAAGCTGCTTTTAGCCAACTGCAACATCTTGTAATAATTGTTTCTGGTGGATATCCAATATTTGCGAAATCATTCAATCTCGTTTTATTTTTCAACGTTGCGCTTCTAACTTTTGCTATTAAATAATCGACATTTTCGTAAAACTATCGAATTCGCATACATCAATTATGGATTAAGTGCGCTCTACAAGTTACATGGAAAAACTACATGTAATGTTTACTTGCACCAGTCATGTACCCAGCTGAATCACTTATTAATAAAATAAAATTTCCTCTATTAATTCCTAAAAGATTAATTGTATCTTCAATGATATTTATCATAATTTGTGTATTAGATGCTATTGAAAGAGGGATGCAATCAACCAAATAAGATTTTTCAGGCATGTCCAATAACCCAACTAGAACATTAACATTTTTTTACCTGATAAATCGGATTCATCAATAATCGTGAAAACTTCCTTGTCTTCAACTAAATTCTTCTTCATTTTTATCATTTCTTCATCATATAATTCAGGAATAATAGTTCTACACCATTGCTCACTTGGAATTAATTTTCCAATCGAAGTGAATACGTTTCGAATGCTTTCATGCCTTAATTTCCACCGTGGAATATCTGCATACACGAAAGCCCGCGCGATTTCTTTTTTAAATTTGTCTTTTGGGATTTGCGAAAATTGTTGAATTGTACCTTTTGATATTGATTTCATTGCATTTTTGTGCTTTGTCGAATTCTGATGACTTTCAATGAAAAAAAACTTAGAATGTGAAACAATCGTTTCACATAATTTACAAAATATTTTATTTTCTTCAGTTTTCGGGAATTCTGAGCTGAATTTTCTAACAATTTCATGAAATCTGATTTAGCATTTTAGGCATTTTTTAAAGTTAAAATATTTTGTGATATTATTAAAACAATAATGTTGATTTTATATTGACTTTATTGACTTTGTAACTTTATGGAAAATTTTAACTTTAAGTTATTATTTTGACGGTTAAGTTTTTTTTTACTTTATTGACTTTTGGAGGACCTAGTAATAACATTTTGAACTCTGTTCTACATGTAAGAAAATTAATAAATCGTTCTTAAATTACTAAAGATATTTTAATTTAAAACTTTATAATGAATTGTTAAACACACGGTACATTATACTGTAAAATTTAATAATTTAAACATATTTTAGATATTTAAAAATATTTTAATAATTTTAATTATATAAATAATAGAATTTAATCATAAAATATGAATTTTTTGTATTATTTAAACATATTAATAAAAAATTTTATTAAATTTGTTTAAAAATTTCAGAATTTTGATGTCATAAATAAATTATTCAAATATTAAGGCTTACTGACTATAAATCGAGAGATGTTAATTAACCTCTCAAATTATTATATTTTATTATTTAATTAAAATTATTTATTTTTTACAATTTCCAACCATTGTTAAGTAATTTTTAAAAAACCAGTTTTTATAATTAAGAAATTTTTGGAAAATATGTGATTGATAAAATGAAAGTTAACAAAGGCTTATAATTTCAAATATATAAACAATATAAATAAAATTAACCATTTATTAACGTATTTAATAAAGAAAGCAAGTGATTTCTGAATAAAAAAAATGAATGTGATATCTGAAAATGTCTAAAACATTTGTTCTCTTTTGAGCCTGCGGCCAATTGATGAGACAATTCCCAAAGTAACTCAGTGAAGATTAATTAAAGAAAAATCATTTCTGTTATTTAATTATTCAATCCATAAATAAAATTTATTTTCTTAAATCAATGAAAAAAACTTATTGAATATACTTGAATCACAGTCGAGGATAATCGGCTTTAAAATCGTTTTTTTCTTAGTATGAAGCAAATCGAATTTCACTTTTGACTGCAAAATATCCACGGACACTTTACACATGACCTGTAGCATGCTTGACTGAGCATTACTGAACTCTATCTAAAAGGTTGAAAAGATCGTTTAAAGATTGAATGGTTAAAGATTTAGAGTTGGAAAGAAAAAAAGATTCAGGAAATAATAAGTTATAAAATTAATAATGAGAATAGTATAACAAAAAATTTTTTAGTAAATTGTATTAATTAATGTTTTATTCTAAAAGTCTGTAAAGTACAGTCAAATACGGATATTAAAAAATAAGGTATTACGAAAAAAAATTACTGGCAAAAGCCTCAGGACGAAGAATTACACATCATCTAAACCGGTTATTCGAAAATCGGTTATTGTTATCGGTAACCAGGTATTAAGTAAAAGAATTTTAAATGGAAAAATGTTTTGTCATTACACAAGATTATTTTAATAATAATTTTTTTTATTAAAGGACTATTAAAATTTTTTTGGCAATAAGCGTTTCGTAATATCCGAATTATATGATGTACTTCAAAAGCTCAAAAAATTATTTATATGATTTAAAACATTTATTATAATTATTGAAAATGATCATAAACAATTCTATTGATTCTTATTAAAGGATCAGTTCAATTTATAACTTAAAGAAGGTAAGTGTATATAAGTAAATTATTTTTTTAAAATTAAGAGTCACATTAAAGAGAATAAAAATAAAAGTATTATTTTACTCCTTGGGAAAATAGCTTAATTGTGAATAAAAAATATATAATCTTTATGGATTTTCTTTAATATAGTTTTATGTTTTGCTTTAAGCAAAGAGATAATTGAATTCTGCAATTAAAACTATTTTTACCTGATCTATAAACTGATCAATTAGAAAAATTAACTTATTAACACTTTCCGTGACAACTTTAAAAGTCTTTTGGTAGATAATCTTTAAATGCCGTCAAATCAACATAGGAAAATCAAGATGATTATAAAAATAAAATTAGTATAATACGTAATATGAAATAGTAATATTTGTACCAAACCCTTAGATGTCGCTGTGATTGAATCCAAAGGTAAAAAATAAACATATTGTCCGGAAGTCAAATTTGAGATTTCTAAAATGAAATACTAAGTTTTTTGATAAATTATAAATGCAAGGACTTATGTTATATATCAAAATATGAACCCATGTTGTCTTAACATTTGACATTTAAGATGCAGTTTGTTAAGATCAATGAATTCCTGAAAGGCCAGTTAAACATAATTATCGGAATTGAATTGTTTGAAAAGGTTGTCTAAATTGAGGAAGAAATGAGATTCATTAAAGGCTACATTTGGTGAGTGCGGACGGTGATTAAGATGTTCCAATTCAAATTTCTGTAAGTGTGTAGATCTATTGACTAATCTTGGTTTTTTTCTTTATATTTTTGAATTTTTTTTCCAGTTAAATATTTAAATATATATTTCAGCTGTGATCAATAGTCCCAGTTTGATGATCTTGTAATGAATCACAAATACGTTAGATCACAAAATACTCACTAAAAGCTTCGGGAAGTGCTTCCGTGTTTCATCTTTGTCCAACCATTGTGCTCAAAGTTTGTGATATTCATATCTGATTCATTTTTGGTCAAAATTGAAAATTAGATACAAAAAAGATTATATTTGAGACGAAAAAGCAACATCAAGCAAGCTTGCAAACGTGTTTGTTTTATTTTTCAAGGAGTTCATTTAAAATCCATTTATCTTTTATTTCATCTTTCCTATTTGAGCAAAATGATATAGCATTGTCATTTTGCTGACATCAAATTTCACCAATAATTCATAAGCATTCTGAGATAAGGTTGCTTCAACGGTGATCATTAATTCATTATTACTGACCTCTGAGGTAAATATTATCTGCACGAAATTTGATGAATCAAATTGATTTTATTTGCTTTTTATCAACACTGCAGCCAATTACACCACTAATGTTTCGAACGATCTATGTTGCAGTGATGTTGCATAAAAACTCAAACTTCATAATTTCACATCCATTTTAAATAAAATAGATTATTTAAAATAATTGGTTAATATTTTTTCAGCTTAAAAAGATTATTTCAAACAAGAGAAATATGTAAATGAAGAACACAATAAGCTGAATAATAAAGTATTAAGCCGATGACAAATGTTTAGCTATTAAAGTTGGCAATATTAATAACCACAAATGTCATGTTTGACAACCAATTATATTTATATTACAGTCATATTTATATTCTATTTATAATATTCAAAAGTATAATTATTAAATTCTAAAACAAAATAAGAATTATCGTAAAGAGAGCTTTAAAAATTGAGTAATAAAAAATGGTAAAATTTATTCACTAAAAGAATTTGATATTTAAAATATAAAATTACACAAAAAAATTATAACAATAAACGTATACCAGAAACACGCAATATAATTTTTTAATCTGTAACCCAACAATAAATTATATTGAAAACATCGTTTTCAATATTTTTATTTCTCTTTGCGAATTTCGGAACTTGGAAAATATTCCGCTTTTTTCTATATGAAAGATTCTTTATGGAAATTATGATACAAAAGTGACAAATGAACTATTAGTGAAATAAAATAATTAATTCATATAAAATAAATATTCAAATCATTGAATAAATATTTACATATGTATAAAAATATCAGATCGGATCTCTGTAGCATCACAGACAAAGATCGGCCTGGCCTAATATTAATTAGTGATTAACCTATTTATCATAAATAAATCAATAATAATAATCATTATTATTGTTAAAATTAATAAAAATTTTGGGGCATAGAACCACAGTTTTTCTCATCGTTTTATAATTAACAGAATTTCAGTTAAACATCACTTTTCGACTTACTTATGATGTGCCTAATTCATTCTAATTGATTTAAACAATAAATTTAATTTTGTATGTTTTTAATTGATGTAAAAATTAATTATTATTTCATTCGAAAAAGGGAATTGTTTAATTTCTATTAATTTTAATAAATTAAAACAATAAATTTTAAAATTGAGTATGTTTGATCAAAAAAATTAGGCCTAAAGAGATTATTTATTCTTACCATTTTCAAAAGATTCTTTTGTTTAATGATTTTCAATTTCCCATGGGTTTTTGTGAACATTAAAATAATTTTGAGATTTGAAAAACAAAATATCTCTGATTTTTCTTTAAAATATATTAAATTATTTTTTTAGGTCAGATTTTATTTGGAGAATCAAATTATTTTTCTCAATTTTAGGAAAAATATTCTGAATCATCATACCAAACCCTTACATTTTCTGCAGCACAATAACACCCCTCACATGCTGCAGTGACTACACGACTGAAAAGACCTACCAAATATACCGTACATATTGATCCATCAGATTTTCATATATTCCGGTCACTAATATTTTCTGAATGACAAATCATATAAGGGTGAGGGATATTGAAAGTGCATTACAACTACCTGAATGATTGTTAATTGTTATGGGAAACTATTTAATGAATGAAAAATGTGTTCTTAAAAATTTTATAAAATATAACATCAAATAACTTAAGTTCTGATTTTATTAAAAATGGTTTTGATTCTACTCATTTTTTGTATTACTAGAAATATAATTTATTATTTCCACACTCTCCATACTCTCGTAAAATCTTAATTATTTTCCTTTTCCTTTTAGTATGAGAACTATTAAACTGATCTCTCCCATGATTTCTTTTTTATAACCTCATACATTCCCCTATGATATAAAAATAAATGTATACTTAAAAAATATCTATCAAAATAACATTAAATATCTCACTGAAAATTCTGACGAGTACAATTACCAAATTAATAAAATAATTGGCTCGATTTTAAAAGGTTGATATAAAATGTTACTTCAAAGGTTTTGATGGGTGAAATGACTGAGGATTTGAAAGTATCATTTGCTGTAGAGAAGCTGTTTAAAATGGATTTATTTCCAATGGAATTGTGGTTGTGGGAAATGAGTCCATTAATATCAGAAACATGGGTAGTCTTTGAATTTCGTAATCTGTTATTGAAGCTGGATATGATGTTTGATTCAATGGTTCTGAGGAAAGACGACAAATCCATTAACGTTTCAAGATTCAAATTCGGATTACCATCCAAGTTCTGAATGTTGTGAGGAAAATACTGATTATAAAATAAATATTTTTACATGATAAACTTTACTGAAACCAATGAATACTTAAGGAATATCCGTTATTTACAGTAAAATATAACAAATAGAATGTCTAATATTAGTTTAATCATGAAAAATGTGATTATTATGTTCTTTTAATTTTTTAAAAATAATAACTATTTTTTCATTATGATAATGAGTAATTCAAACAATTGGTTTGGATAATATTTTTAATTAAGGTCCTCACACCTAAGTTAGGGATAATTAAATTTTTATAAGTTACAATTTTATCGATTATTAGATTTTTGTTAAAATTTTAATGTATAAATTGTACATAAAAACACGACAATAAATATTGGTAAATTTTTGTAAATTAAATAATTTAAATAATAGAAAAATAGGTGAAATCCATTTTTAGGCTTGTTTTAATAATCGCAATTACATGAAAAATATATTTTTTACATATTGATCTTATCTTTATATTACAGATGATAACACAGTAATATATTTTAAGGATAAGAAATTTTTAATTAATTCAATATACTCAATATATTAAAAGAATAAAAATTTTAAATAAAATATAAGAAAAATAAAACTAAATGAAGATAAATAATATTAATAGAATATTAAGTATTATTATACTTTTATTCTTTATATCTTTACAGCTACGCATATCATAATAAAAATATTTGACAATAAAATTCCGAAAAGCACAATTAATAATTTTATGAAAAATTTAAATTTTAAAATTAAACTGACTTTATTTATTCCAGATAAATAAATAAATATCTTTTCATCATAGCAAACGGCAAAAACACTTCTTAATATTTTGATATGTTTAATATGGATACATTTAATAATATTATTATTATTATGGCACCACAATTTATTTTAATTTCTTTAAATATGTCAAAAAACTGTCAAGTTTGACAATTTTCTTCTTTAACCAGAGCAAAAATCAACAATGATAATAGAAAAATTAATAATATATATAATAAAGTGCAAGAGTAAATGATTATCAACGAATAAAGTAATTTTCAATATTGGTTCCGAAAATATCTTTCAATATGAACTTTCAGACTTTTCCAGAAAAAATGTCTCAATATATGAAAGATATTAAAGTTTTCCCAATTTCTACAACAAGATCTTTGAATCAATTTATTGGAAACATTTTAGTAATATGATCGAGTCAAAATAAGGTTAATAAAGAGTCAAAATGAAAACGTTTTCAGTTAATAGAAATCAATTAAAAATTAAATTAAATTTTAAAAAATTAATCATGTTTTTATTCCTATGCCCTGTATTGCATTAATATTTCGTGCTGTTTCCGCAACGCTTCTGCCTAGCTTGAACTCATAAAAATATATTTTACGGAAATCCTTTTTCGACATCTAAAACGCATAGTTTTCATTTCTAAAAAAAATTATGAAATATTTAAATTTTACTTTAAATTATTATTTAATTAATGCTCTTAAACAAGTGAATATTACTAAGAATATCAATTAGATTTTAAAAAGTGAATTGTTTAGTTAAAAAATGCTTTAGTTTTTAGTTTTTAGTTTTAATGCTTAGTTTTTTTAATGCTTTTTATTTTTCCACCAACCTAATATTTTAATGTCTTACAAATTAGTTTGTAATTTTCCATCAATTTACAAATCATTTAATTCAGAGAAATATAGTAATTTAATATATGTATATTTATTTTTATATACGATTAAAAGCTTATATCTATTTAAGAGGATCAAATTATAAATTAAATATTGAAATTTCAATTAAATCAATTTTATTGATTTTAAAATGATTATCGGAGATTTTGTTTTCAATTATATAAACAAAAAATAATAAATAATAATTGGTTTAGAATGGTAGAGATTTTTTTCAAAAAGTAAGAGTAAAAAAAGTTAGGAAAAACTTGTGGACTTTTATATTTCCAGAATACCAAAACTTGGTGACAAATACTCGTTTAAATAAATTAATTTAATTACTAATTAACTGATAATTTATAAATTATTTTTGAAAATTATTATGACTTAATATTAGGGTATGTACAATTTTTTTGCTACATTAAGTTTGAATCATATATTTAAACAGAAACGATTCGTTCCTATAAAGATTCCATTTCAAACTCAAAAGATTGGTTTATAAAGTCAAATTTTTCTAATAAGAACTTAAGGTAACCATGTTTCACGTTAAAGCAGTAAGCAGCTATATTTTTGGCAACTAAGATTTAAAATATAAAGATATTTGGTCATCTAAAGCCATTTGAAAATATTTGTTGTATGAAAAGTTATCAAAGGAAAAATGAAACGTTGAAATGTAAATTGAACAGTCTCCCACTATTCAGCACACTAAGTACACTTGTGCAATAAGTCTGTCATGTTTGAAATGCGATTCCGGAAGGTCAGCAAATACTAGTCTACGACTGCTATAGTTTCTTCATGAGATGAAAATGTTTCCCGGGTAAAATTATTTTATATCATACGAATCATAATATATGATGAATAGGGTGATATTTAATTTTGAGTTGTGCCATTCACCAAACACTTTAGTGAGTACGTGCATTATCTTGATTGAAAACGTTTTTTTCTGTAAACCAGGCCTGTTTTCTAATGCTTGTATCCAACTGATCTAATAGCTTTGTATATTATTCAGTTATACTATTAATACTTTTGACTTTTTCAACGTAATCTATATGTACGATACCTTTGGTATCAGATTTTTACATTTTTTTCTGTTTTCAGCTGCTTTTGAAATGAACACTTCAGCTTCATTTCACTGTAGACGTTCTGATTTCAATTTAAAACCATGGTGGAAAATCCAAGTTTCGTCCATGGTTATGAAATGATTCATAAATTCGATTGATTTAGTTTTAGATTTCTGAACATCATTCCAGAACTTGTGAAGATGTCTTAAAATATCCTTCAGAATAGATTTTGTGTGAATAAAATTCAAAAGCACATTTTTTGCGAAGATATCTTCCAGTCTCACTACATCCAACTTTAACAACTGTAATTACATGTAGAAAATAAGAGCATTTTAATTTTGCTATAATCATTTTATTAGTGTATTCAATCATTAACATTTTCATCATTTTTTCTTGGAATATACATTTCCAGTACGCAGCTTCTCTAATTATTACCATGAACAATGACATCAGCTTTAAAATTTGCAATCTATCCACGGGTTGCCTTTTCTCTAATTGCTCCTTTGTTCATTTTTGGGCTTTCAGCAGAGCATTCAATCAATTTTTTGCATTCATAACATTTAAAAATTCAGGTATCTTTCTTTTCTGTTTTGATCATAAAATGGTTTAGATCGATTTTTTTATAAATACAAAAGGAAAGATCATATTTATATATATATTAAGGTGTTGACTTTTTTCACTTTTTTTCGAATATTCAAAAAAGCCTATACTTTTCTAATGAGCTT
>JBBMKC010086060.1:0-38632 GCA_037834085.1 Bipalium vagum | reverse complement strand
GTCGATTGGAATGGCGTAAAATCGAAGGTAGTGCGGATGACTAATTGGAAGTGTAATCACTCTCACGACTTGAATTGATCCTAGGGGTCTTGCGCCTATAAATGGAAACGGATGGAATTGGCGACTGGTTGATTGAATTGGTATGATGATTTCTTTTAGTAAACCTGAATAACTTATGTTGTAATTTTGCACTGAATTTAGTCTGATTGACTTTTAAACTTTACTCTTTTCTTTTGTCGTCTTCAATTAAGTTTGCGATTCTTATTTATACTGTCTTAGTTACGCTGCAAATCCTGAAATGTCTAAAAATTAATATGGTTGTCTAACGCTCTAATGAATCTGATTGAATTGCCCGTCGAAGTTATATATGCAATGATTTATTGTGGGGATTGAGTTGTCGTAGCGTGAAATTGCCAAATTGAGTTTTTTGATTTATAATAATAATAGTGTTTTTTGTTTTATTATATATTTTTGTTGTCCTTGTTTTAAAAATTTTACTTCCTTTTATATAATTCTTTTTTTCATCTTTTCTATTTTTAGTAAGTTTCTTTTTCCTTAAATAATTTTACTAATTAATTTTTCCCCTATTTTTAACAATTGCCTCTAAAATTTCTATCGAAATCTCTATTTTTAGTAACCTAGTGTTACCTTTTAAAATTTTCTTGTATGAATCTAATAATAATAATAATAATGATATAAATTCCTTCCTAATAATAATTTTATATATTAATCCATTATTCTACATTACATCTTATTTATTTATTTATTTATTTTATATTATTTAATTATCATTTAATTATTATTCAGTTTCTCACTTCATTTCGGTCAAAATTGGTTTACATTATTTCAAAATACATTTAATAGATATATACATATATTTTTTTCTTTTTAAATAAAAACACAATAAAACAATTAAAATTTCACAATATCATAGAGGAGAATTGTGAGACACAATAAAGGAGAATTGTTAAGCACAATAAAGGAATAGTTTATGATAACTGTTGGTTATCGGGATTGGTTGAGACTGTGCTTGGTGATGTTGTTGTTGTCGCTGTCGGCTCTGATCCTCGTAGCCTCCACAGTATTTTAACAAACATAAAAATGATATTCTTGTCATCAAATACAATAAGTGTGTTGCAACTTATGGATACAGGAATAATAAAAAATTTTAAAGTGAATTACCGAAAAAGTCTGGTTGTTCAGTTAATAAACTGTATTGACAAAAATCAAGAATACAATAATAATGTTTTTGATGCAATTCAAATGATATCGGATGCTTGGGAAAGAATATCCTCAGGAACAATTTATAATGGATTTCATCATTCAATTTTATCGCAACAAGTAAACATTCTTGAGACTTCTAAAGATGTAAATGCTCTGATTGAGAAAAAACTTAAAGATGAATCTAATGTTTTAGCCGAATTTTTTGAATCAAGACGAGATTTAAAGGATTAAAGAAGAAACTGAGAATATTCATGGTTCATCCGAAATTGCTGTAATTAGAACCATTGGATAAAACGAATGAAATTGAAATTGGTGAGGTTTGAAAAGCTTTAAAAATAGTTAACGAATACTAATATTTTACAGAAAATTACAATGGAGTTATTTAAATCAACTTACTTAACGTTGAGAATGATCTCAGAGATAGACTTTTCAAGAAAAAATTGATCCAGAGAAAAATTTCGAAATATTTTAACTTGAAATAAAATTTAATTACAACATCGTATTTTATTTTAATGATTATATCGTTTAAGCAGAATAAACTTTTGTAGTTTCATTTTTGTTCTGTTTAAGCAGGTTATACTGTATTAATATTATTACCATTATTTATTTATTTTTATTATTTTTTAAATATTCAAGATTATAATAGAATAATATCAAATATCAAATAAAATATATTATTGCAAATATTCAAAAATACAATAATAACCCAAGGAGAACCGTATCTACTACCTATATCTGTATAATTATTAATAATTAATAAATATATTTTTAGAAGTTCTATGTATGTTTATTTTAATTTTTTTCAATTAAAGAGATAAAAGTTTTTTTCTCTGTATAGTGGGGTATGAAAGGTATAATATATTTGGAAATTCTCGATATGGGCAAAACTATTACCAGTGATGTGTAAAGTAGTCAATTAAATCGACTATGTGATAGGTTTACAAGTACGAAACCATCTCTACTCAACCGAAAAGGCGTGATTCCATTAGACAGCCAGAAGGCAACTGCCACCATTAAACTGAAAGAATTTTGTTGGGAACTCCTGCCTCCAGATATGGCACAGAAAGATTATCATCTGTTCATATCACTGTATCACTTTTTGAAGGGAAACATGTTTTCAGTGAAAAATGTGAGATCAAAAATGTCAACTACACGTATTTCTCCGAAAAAACCAAAATTTCTTCAAACGTAAACCTAAAGGCTGACAGACCATATTTGATGTCGATAGGCACCATATAACTGATAAAAATATTTGTGTGTTTTTATAAAATACTTTTTTGTTCTAATTATCTTTTCCATAGACTTTTGGAACGACCTAATATCATATGCAGCTAGTCCATTTTCTAATAAATCATGCGATTACTTTAACTGCCCTAAAAACGAGACGAAATTTAATCCGTCAAAGCCGCCATATTTATAACGACTAACAATATAAAAAATCACAATGTTCTCCATTTTTTCGGATATTAAATTTAAATTTTATTTTTTGATTTTTTCCCCCAATTAATTATCTTTCCCCTTTTTACCCTCATTAAAAATCTTTTCCTTTTTTCCCCTAATAAAAAAATTAAATTAAACCAATATATAAAAAACAATTAAACTTTTATTAGATTCAATACATTGTTCCAATCATCATTGAAAACATTATCCTTCCACATCCATTCTTTCAGATAAAAATCGAACTTTTCATTTATTGTCTATTTCCACAGCAACTTCAAACCAGTACTTAAATAAAATCGATATCTCTGGAAAATAAAACTTGTCCGTATGTTAATTTATTTTTTATAATTGGCACATGTTGTTTCCGTTCACCTAAATGCTACGCCATCCTCATTTCTTGTATATGGCTTGCATTGCATTGACACAGCATTGACATGGTAAACACTGTTTAAAAACACTTTTGGAAAAAGGTAATTAACAATTACATCTGTTGTACCAGTACAGATTTTTCTGATAATAATGATCATGCATGTTTTTATGTATATAATGCAAATTATTAACATATTTATATACACCGTTTTCACCTCTATTTTGAAATTGTAAAGGTCTATTTTGACAATATTAAGTTTGTTGTAATTAAAATTTTGCCAAAATAGAATTTAACATTGTCAAAATAGCCTTTTCCGTTCCCCCCCCATAAAAATCCCACGTGGGGAAAAAAGGTAAAAGATCCTTATTTTTTAAACAAAAAATGCATATTGTTATAAAAAAATGTTCAAATCTTTCAAGTTTTAAGAAGATCACATTTCAATTTCCCACTGACATGTCAATTAAAATTTCGATCGTAATATTTTTTGACTAAAAACATAATAATTTCACTAAAATACTCTAGGCTTAAATTAAAACAAATATTCGACAACCTTTCTGCTTTCCCAAGATCTTACAAAAATATCGCATAAATTGCCAAAACAATATTCCTAAAACCATCAAATATTGAAGTACTCTTTCAGCGTATGAAATATTAAGATTTTTAACCAATCAGATTAGGGCTGGCAAAAGGGAAACTAGTGGACGGACATAATTATTTTGTTGATTAATTAAATTATCGCACAGAATAATAAATCGAAAAAATACAATTATGCAATGTTGCTGAAACTGTTTCGAGGGCGTTTGATAATGGAAATAAAATTTTCTTTTCTGAGTTTAATTTTAAATTATAAAAAAAAACAAGAGAATATCAGAAAATCAGTTATGGTTAAATATAAGTTACTTTAGTTTGTTTAAATAGTAAATCTTTATATAAATTTCCATTATGAAGCATATGGATGGACTAAATATCACTTTAGGTGGATCTAGTCATATTGTTCAGGCTAATAAATAAGCAAAAGTACAATCCAGAGAAATTGGTTGTAATAATGATTGATACTATATCAAAAGATTCGGTAATTAAATGTTTCAAAACGATATCGAATTAGTATGCGACATGCACTTATCCATCATATTCAAAATGATACTTTTTTATGACTGATGGATGGCGAGCATACCAGAACATTTTTCCCGATAAAGAAAACTTTGTAGTTTTAAATTTTTATTTAAAATTTGTGGATGAGGTTGAAACATTTCCAATTTATTATTATGCCTTATATTTAACCATAACCAAAAAATCAAACACTACTTACAGTTAGTGGGAAGATCCATTCTCAACAAAGGAGTTCAGAGCCAAAGACAATAAAGCATATTTATTTATAGAAAAAACGTTACTGAGATAAAATACACATAATACGCCAATCAAACATTAATAACCATAGAAATGTCGTTTTGAGACGAAGTGTGATTCCACAGAATATTTGTTTCAGAAAATTTTCAGGAATTGTGAAAATGAACTGCTTTCCAAAGTAATTATGCCAGCTTTGATTGATACCAAGGTTTCCTTTTGCACCAACGTACCGTATAACCGCTGTCTACCCTCGATTTTATGCTAGCCGCCTCAGCAGCATGTACCGTATCGATTACACTTTGCATTAAATTCTGAGCGTTGCCAACCAACATTTCCGTGGCCTCGTGATCCTCATCAGACCCTAAAGACACATTTCATAAATCTTGCTACGATCAATATTTTCCACTCAGAATCAATCATGCGGTTCTTGAAATTTATGAATTGACACAGTTTTTATATTTATTATCGTAATAATAATAATAATAATACTAATAATAATAATAATAATAATAATAATAACTACAAATGGTGGTTAAAATATTTTCTACTGATGTGAAAATCAAGCCATGTGGATATGGTTGCCACAGTCGATTTTTATGTGTAAAATATATCATTTCTCACGTACAATTTGTTTATTAGAATGTGATCTTAATCAAAACTGATCTTGATCAACAAATGTCAGAAAAGTAGTTGATGGATAGTTCAAATTAAGAATGACACACTGATTTCAGAATAAATCTGTTTTTGACTTCAAATGAGTACACTTATTCAAAAGTATTATTATTATTATATAATTATATATTATCTTTTGGAATTTATTGAAAATTACTAAACAGTAATAATGATAAATATTAATAATTAATCATCTGAATTTTTATTTTAAAATTACATTTAAATTGCAGGGTGTGCATAAAGTAAGCATTCGATTTTAAAATGCGATACCGTAAAGTATATACGACATGAGACTGCAAATTTTTGACACAAACCTTTATTTTTTCAAATTTAACATTTTTCTTCAGAATGACGCTAACTCTAATACACATATATAAGCGGTTATAGAAGTCATTCATTACATTTTGTCATATTTCTGGTGTTATTCCAGCTGCCTCCATTTGAATTTTATCTTTCAGGTCTTGGATAACTTTTCTTTTTCTTCTATATAACTGTGTCTTCAGATGTTCCAAATGAAGAAATTAAAAGATGTTAGGTCCAGTGATCTGGAAGCCCACTGAAACGGTCCAGCCTTGAAAATCCATCTTCCTTGAAAATTGATGTTTAAAAAATCTCTTGTAAGACGTGAATAGTGAGCAGGTACTTCAACTTGTTGAAGAACTATTTTAAATTTAATTCTGTGATAAAGTTGTGAAATGAAGCCAGAATTAAACATGTTTAATTAGTTGTATTAGTTTACATTCTCATGAAAGAAGAAGCGATCATAAACACGGGACATTGAAATACCCATCCAAATATTAACTTTTGAACTTGAGTGGGACTGTGATATAATTTCTTTAGGAGGTTCAATGTCCTTAATTCGGCAATTGTGCCTATTGACATATCCATTTAAGGAAAAGGTCGCTTCATCAGTGAAAATCATGTTTTTAAATAAAGATGAATTATTGTCATTTTCATTAATCAGGCTTTTGAACATTGCAATTCTTTGATCATAGTCATCGTCAAGTTTTATAATAAATAAAGTTGAAGATCTTTTCGTACTACATTGCGTACAGTTTTAAAATTACATCAAAGTTGTTTAATAGAAGTTCACTGCGAATTCTCAGATAATTCTTCACAAATCTGATTTATTTCGCATATTGTTTCATCTTCAATCGATGGTCTTCCAGACTTCTAAAGATCACAAACACCCTCAGTCTATTTGAAAATTGAAAATATGTTCTTCATTGTCAACGCTGTAGGTATCTTTTTCCATTTCAAATTTTCTAAATGCCAGCTGATTCATATGACTGATTTTATCTTAGTTATCAGGAAAACAACTTGTACTCTTTCTTTAATATTGAACATTATCGAAATTTGAATTTACTGTAATTAAATTGGATAAAATCGATATATTAAAACAATTAAACATCTAAGAAATAGAAAAATGTAAATTGAATGTATTTAACTGTGATATATATCCTGAGTTAAGAATTCCTATACTTACTTAATACACACCCTGCACAAACCAAAAGTTTTGATAATAAAAAAATCTAAATAAATATTATAAATTCATAATAATATAGTTTAAATAAATATTATAAACTTGGAATTTAAATGTAAACTAACAATAATAAAGCATTCCGATGGTTTGTCAATTAAAATTTGTTTTAATATTCAGATTTATGATAGCAGAAAAATGTGTAAAATTTATTAAGGAATAAATTTGATGATGTTAATAAAAATAGTAATAATGATAAAATATAAAAAACATGCAGCATTAACTTACTTTACATATTAGGCTGTCAAGAAATAATATTTTTATGTTATGCTTATCAAATTCATTTATTTGACAGCACAACTTTAAAAGGAACAAAGTACGATAATAATTTTACAAATTAATCGGGTCAAATGATTTATGTATAGTTTTAGAAAAAACTTCAGTACATCAGACACCTAAAAAACTTCAAAGATGTAAAGGAAGTTATTAGACATTAACAATGTCGAAGGTGGTTTGAAAACTTCAGAAGAGATAAATCAAATAAAAAGAGAAATTTGATATATAACACAGACCAGAACTCGGTTCGAATAGATCGAACCGAATTCTTTCACTACAACGTAAAACACTTGAGGGAGAAATTACGGGTAAAGATGGTAGATACATAAATGATCATCTATTTATTGTTGGTAAAACAAAAAATTTTATTCGTCTTTTTTATTCTTGACAACATAATATTATTTCGCAATTAAAAAAATATAAAATTAAAATATTCCAAGGAACCAAGACCAAGGAGATATAAATGAACATTTCTTTTCATTTTGCATTTGCAGCTCCACAAATCGCATAGTCAAATTGACAAAATATTTACTCTGACCGGTGACTTTGATGAGTGAAGTAAAAAAGGTGTAAAGCAAGTGAGAAAGTGAAACGAAAATATCGGGTCATAATTTGGAAGAAATTCTAGTGAATATTTATATTCTTTGGAAAGCAGTGTACCAAAGCAACAAAGAGCAAGCTTTTGCAATTTCATTCAATAAAAAACATCAATGACATGCTCAATATTTTTACCACAGTTAAGTTCAGATTCATCTTGTGTAAAGGTCGTCACAACCTCTGATTGATCATCAATATCTTCTGATAATAAAAAAATATTACACAGTAAATGATTAAAACAAAATTCTGATTCGTTGAATGGAATCACAATCTATTTCAGAAAATTAAAATAATAATCTCAACTTTTCAGAGCTCCCTTACAAGATATGATTTCAAAATATTACATAAGAAATTAGATGAATACGTACCAACAATAAAGTTTGTTACACATTTATTCTCATAAAGCAAAAGCTTTCTATGCTTTTTGCTATTAAAATATTCAGTTTATGCATCATTTAAAACAAATAAACCAACACATTCTAAACGGGGACGAATGGGGGGAGGCTGTATCGATTAATTTTAATTTATTATAAATTAATTATTTAATAATAACGTGCTGAATTAAAATATCAACTAAATGTATTCAACGATTTGATGAAGACGACCATCTTTTGTAATACGATTTCAGAGTCAGGACGTTTGAAACCTTAAGTTTACGAAAATCAAAGATGAATTTGAAAGTTAATCAATACGAAAAAAATTTCATTAAAACTAAAATATTGATTATAAATTCGTTTCGATAATCAAATGAAATTTATCAAAATATTAAAAAAAAGTTAAGAATTAAAAAAAATATATAGATAAAGTAATTAAACAGAAAATTTCAATTTGTTCCATTTATCAGAACAAAGAATAATTTTTGAATTTTTTTATAATAATAAAGATCTCATTGTCTTCAAAGAAATTCTCATTGTTTTTCTCAATAGTTTTCTTACAAAGATCCAAATTAAAGACAATCTACACCGGGTGTTTCAAAAATCTGGAACGATTACAAATATTGTTTATATTTTTTATTATAAGTACAACACTGAACATTCAAATGAAATAAAATTAGAGGAGTGGAAGCTTTTTAATATGTATGTTACAGGAATTGCTCAATATGCCCTCCATCAGTACAAGTATAAGATGTAACCGTGTGTTCAAATTTGAAATTGGTACTAAATATTTCTCCCGAGTAAAGCACGTTGATCAATAATTTTGGTCTTCAGGATATTAATATAATTAAACAGTTTTATTAATATATTTATTATTATTATTTTATTATTATTATTATTATCATCATTATTTATTATTATTATTAATAATTTATTTATTACCTTTATTATAAACCACAAAACATCAAAGTTATTTTGTATAATTTTCAATCATTAATTTATGTCACACATTAACTTTGAACTTTTGATAAAGTACAATTTTCAATGAAACATGGGATTAAAATTATATGTAATACTTATAATTTTTAAAAATAATAAAAATAAATAAATAATATTGTGAAAAGAGGAATAGAAAAAATGTTAAACAATTGGAACAAAACAAAAACATAAAATATTTTTGTCAAAAAATCATTGCAAAAACATTAACCGAAACCTTTTCTTCGTTGTCAATTTCTGGAAAATATATTCAGATAAATTCACAAAATTTCCCATTCGCTTTCACACAGAATAGATGAAGATTTTAACATATTAAGCATTACAAGTTCAGTTTGGGTTAGGGTTAGGGGTATATAGGTGTTAATCCTTTAGACCAGCTCATGTTACAATATCAATAATAATAATATTGATTTGTTACAACGGTTTATCTTACCTTGGGTTCCCAACATTGTTGCTTTGACAGTAGATAGAATTCTCAGCTGTGTACCTATGGTAGGTATCCGGTTGCAAATTTGCAACAAATTCTGAAGGTTAAAGTAACTTAATTTTCTTTACTAATTATTTCTTTTAACATTTTTAATTCTAATATCTGTACATGCTTCACCGAGTTTTCTTGCGCACCGAGTTACTTCTTCTGAAGCTTCAGCTATGGCTTTGGCCACATCGATAAGATCTTTCTTGGAACCATTTTCTCCTCTGATTTTTTTTAAAGATAATTGAAAATTTCAGAAGTATTAAAAATGATAATATTAAAATAACGAGAAAAACTTTACAAATTTGAAAGGACTCAGAATTAATAAAAGAAATTCGGAGGAAAAAATCATTGAATATTTTATATAACTGAGAAGGGACAAATGTAGTATAAAAAATCAATTATTTTAATTATAAATTATGAAAAAACTCAGACTTTGATATTTTAAAACTTTTAAAGCTCAAAATTATAACACATCTTAATTAATTCTGTCTAACAGTTTTTTTATTTCCTTTACCATGTACGAATAATACTAAAATAAAAATAAATAATACAATTTAACTTTAAAATCAATAATGTCTGTTATTTTTTTAAAATAAGAAATTAAATTTTCAGTAATAAAAAAAGGAATTTTTTTAAACAAATGATTTTCTAAAACTTATTTTTAAAAAATATTTTTTCTCAATACAAAGTTTAGAATTAAATTAATCGATTAATAACTGATAACCGATAATTTATACATTAAATAATTAAAATATTTAATCAAATTTTGATTGGTCAAAATTACATTGTTTTAAAAATTAATACTTTCGGAAAATTGGCTGACAAGCCATTGATTTTTACCTCTAGAGTGCTTATGACGAATTTTGATAATATTGATAAAGTGAAAGATTTTCTAATCATTATTAATAAAACATCGATAACGAGATGAACATCAAAACACGTGAAAGTAAAAACCAAATATTTTCTTTTAGATAAAATTATACATTCACAGTGTAAAGTTTAAGTGTTGTTTAAATGAAGCAATTTCAGTGAAAATCCAAAAATTACAATTTCAAAAATAAAAAGAACAATTATTATTATTTTTGGAATTTTGACTAAATGCAATTTTTTAAAAATGAACATTATTTTTTTTTAGAAAAAAAAACATTTTGGAATATGCTAAGCACAAAATGATTAAATGTTAACAAGGACTGTTTATTTTTTAATACACCATTATTATTGACACTTTCATTCACTGTGATAATAATGCTGATGAAAAAATGTCTGAAAAACCAGAGCATTATAGTATCCATTGTTCGTAGAGATTTCCGACATCCTATTGTCTAGTTTCACAAAACACCAGTCTGCTTTTTTCTATAGCCATTTAATAATTCTTTACTTCATTATTAGTATTATTATTATCATTATTATCATCATAAACTGCAGAAAGCCACAGGAAGAAATTGCTGATAAAAATTGAGTAATTGGTTCTGCCATTCTCCTCAGAAATTGAGCTCACAAACTAAGTCCACAAATAACAGAATCAGCTCTTTTGTGGACTTCTAATAATCAGAATTAATAGCCTTATCATAGAAATGTCAGGAGACAAAATTAAGATATTAAAAATATTGGGTGACGGAAAAGTTTTTCCATATTTTATCAAACAATGAAATTGAATATTATATTTAATTAAATGTTAACCTTTGATGGTACAATATAAAAATAAATGATTTGCTTAAATATTCTCGTTTTATGAAGTACGGATTCAATATTCTTTTCATAAAATTTTCAGACATTGTGAAAACGAAATGTCCTCCGACTATTTTAATATCTTTGACTGAAAAATTTCCCTTTTGTATGTAAGAGTTGGTATCTTTTCCAGATTTGTAAATTTCTTTATTATTAATGACCACATTAAAAGAAGAAATTGTATATTATTCAAATCTTTATTATAATTAGGACAAGAATGTAAAATTTGTAAAGTTTATGGAGATGATGCAGTATCGGTTAGGGTAGGACAATATTGGTCTAATCGTTTTAAGTCCGGAAAATCTAATATCAAAGACGCGGTTGGTCTGAGCGAAAAGTAATTAAAAACATTGATGACAAGAAGTTACCTGTTACCAGACAAAAGATAATCGACGTGAAGGCGCACATGGTTTAAATAAATAACATAGCCTTTTCTTATATATTTTATATTTACTTTCAATGGTTTTAGAAAACACGGTTGATCTTTGATATCACTACATGTCTTTTGTCAAAGTTAATTTAATATTTCTTATGTTACACAATTTTTTTAGAATACAGACTTACATAGTGCGGAGCGTTTTATGGGAACGCAACGACCTTAATAGCGACAACTTTCGTCAAATTTAAATAGTATACTTTATAGTTACAAAAGTAAAGCTAAAAATAAATATTACCTTGAGATTAAATTATTCATTTAAAACAAAAACAACATGCTACAGCTACTTCGATTGAGGTCCGAAAACACGAAAAAATATTTCATTCATAAAATTTCTTTAAAAAATGTATTTTATTTTATTCATCTATGTGATATTTTTTGCTTGTCAAACATTATTATTCATAATAATTACATATAATAATATAGAAATTGATTAATCGATTTAATTATAATTTAACTGTAATAAATAAAATAATCATTGATTAATTAATATTAGAATATACTCGACGGTTTCAAATTTTGATCAGTAAATTAAGTTACTAATTGAATTGTTTCGCTCTTTATTTGTCAGTTTTAGTATCGAAAATCGAAACCCTTATTTGAGGTATATTTTATTTTTCTAATATCGAAAAAAGTGGATTTATGAATGAGGAAATTTTATGCTTCCTGGGAAATGAAAACAGGTCCTTGATAACAGTGGACAATTCATAAATTAATAAAAATATACTTTCATATAGTTTCATGACTTTTGTTTCTTCAAAATAAATTCGTCAAATACTTTCTTCCCAATCCAATAATCTTTAAGATTTTTATTTTAAATTAGTTTTAATTAAGTAGTTCAGCGTTACAGATTTATTGAGAAACTCTTCCATCAAATAAAAAATTTCTGGAAAAGTAAAAGAAAGCGCAAATCCAAAAATATTTCTGTTGAAAATAATTAATAAATCAAAGTCAGCTGGATTTTTAATAGATTTTATAATGAAAAAAATCCACATCAATTAATGAAAAAAAAACAAGAACCTGACTAATTGGCTTAGTTTAGCCATCAAATTAGCCATCCTCTTGGCAGCAGTGATAATTTCATTATCCTTACTGGACCACTGCTTGGCCTCTGAATGTAGAACATGTGCAGCTGCCTAACAGAGTTCCAATCAAAAATATCCATTATAAATATCGACAAATGAAACTAGAATCTCTTTACCAAAATTGGCTGGTTGGGTTGAGCTGCTGGAAAATCGAATTGATCATCTGCCTCTCCATCACTTCTCGGTTCTACAGGGGAAAAGATAAGATAAATCATTTTAAATAGTAATTTAAGTGACACGATCTTCAAATTTAATCTAGCAAAAAAAAGATTTTCATTTCACCAGTCTCTGAGATGGTGGAAAGACATTAAAAAGATTTATAATACAAGATCAAGATAACATATGCTAAATGGAATAGATTTATATCATGTTTTTTCATTCCTTTATAGTTGAATTATATTTTAACACATTGACTGCCGGGCCCATTATTGCCTTGACTGAAACTAACCTTATGTCCATTCGCTAGATTCGCGTATAACTATTATTGTGAGGAGGCCAAAAAAATTTTTCTCGCACACTGAATCATATAAATGATACTATAAAGATACGGACGAACGGTGCTCGTCCTGCCAGTTAACGATTTAATATTCTTTAATCTCTACATAAAGTTCGACAATTATGAAATGAATCTCAAAACCCTTCAAAGCACCTAAAGCTCTTTACAACAAATGGAACAAATCATTAGTATTTATCAAACCAAAATGGTGTGCTTATATAATATTAATTGAACATATCACTTTCACTTTTGTTTCTCACCTGACCACTATTGTTGAAATCTAGTAAAAATAATATCCATTACAAAATGAACTGAAAACATTAAGAAAACCGTTATCATATGATCCATTTCGGGGTCAATAATAGACGTCATCTTAGTTATAAAATAACTTATCTGTAAAATAGAATGGGGTTTCACGAAGGACTAAAGTTAATTATTTTAATCTAAAGTGTGGTAATTTAAATATTTTCAGTCATGCAATAAAAATATATAAAATGAAGAAATGCCTTCAAGACCAAGATAGATTCAATGGTCATTTAGAACTAAGAAATATCGCCAATACACGAAAAAAATCCATTCAAACAAAAGCAACGTCACAAATATAAAATTGTCCACAAAATAAATTTGAGGACAGAATTATTATTGGAAAACGAAATTTCTGTTTGTATACACAAAAAAATCAAAAGAACACAATTGAGAAAGAAAATGACGGACCCCTTTAAGAGAAGTATACTTTCTAAAGCTAACAACTGTCGTTTTACTTTCTCCTTTTTGTTTACTTTGTATAAATCATATCATTTATAAAACAGTACAATCCTATTTTACGTGTCATAAGAAAGGAGTTGTGATCTCGCAAAAAGAAAACAATTGTGACAATATTTGACAGTATTGATCGACCAACGCTTATTTTTGCAGACGTAAATAAAGGGAAGCTATGATACAGCGACATTGTCAAATATTGCTACAGTACCGAAACAAAGGTTTAATTAATAATGTAACTCACAGTAATGAAATCCAGTAGAGACTGCTTATTGTAATCACGGTTAATGTTATCATTTGAATAATATTAATATCATCGCAATGTTATCAAAACCATCTTCTTTTAAAGACTGTATAAAAATTCATTCATTATAATCACTTTAATCTAATCTGAGTTAATGAAATTTATAAAAATTTTTATCAGTTTTTTAAAATGACAACAGATATGAAGACAAGACAAGACTTAAATTTCCAAGAAAAGCTTCAAATCTTAGAAAATTATCTTAATTTACCGTAATGGAACAACGAGTTGTGGCTGTGTAAGATTCTTAACAATAAAGAACGCATCATGAACACCGCAAGAAATAATAACAATGTCAAACAGAAAAGGATGTGGTAAAAATGAAAAGGTCGAGTCATTATTAAAACTGGTTTATTGATGAGTGTGAAAAAATAATTGTATAATTTGTTTAAGATGAAGCACTTTTATAATAATAAAATGTCCTTCCATTTTCCTTTTGATAAATACATTTAATATTAATAAAATAAATCGAGAATTAATAATTATGAAAAAATGAACAGAAATCCTACAAATAAACAAGTGTGCATAATTATGAATTTTTAAAACACAGATTATTTTATATCATAACCTAGCTCGAAATTGGGAATTATTAAAATCTGTTTATTAATAAAACAAAAATTTATTATGCAAAATTAAAACAATTTCCGGGCCCAACCCGGCTTGTTAAACGATCTACTTAAATTGCGAGATCATTTTACAGATTCTTTCACCGATTCATAAGAAATCTAAATATAAATAATTATTTTTTATCTGTAGTGTTTCACATCAGCTCACGAAGATTTTGTAAATTAGATTCACTGAATATTTATGAACAGTAAAAGACGATCATTATTTGAGAAAGATATTATTTATTTGTGAATTATTGATTTACAAATAAATTTCCAGAATGAAAAATATTTTCATAAAATTTAGATCATTTATAAAAAAACGAACTTTAATTAAATAGTGTAATTTTCACATTTATCAATTTTCTAAAACAATAATAATTGTTAGTCACCGCTACGTTATCGACACTTTCGGAATTCATAAAGACAAGATTGAGTATAATGTTTATTTGATGAAAATAATTAAATAAATATTTATTTAAACCAATTAATTGTCTTTTAATTAATTTTTAAAAGAAAATTTTAAATTTATTAAAAATTATTTAATTTACATAAAGGATTAAATTTTAATATAGTACTTTAAAAATATTTTTTATTATTTAATACTAATTATAATTTAATCATTTCAATAATAAAATTTACTTAGTAAATCAATATCTAAAAGGAAATCATTACGAAATGATTTTTCAAAAAAAAACATGAATTTAGGCATTCCAATGAATGATTATTTGTTTAATTAATTATTTAATTTTGATTTTAAGAAATAAAAGATTGTTATTGATTTCTTAAGAAGCATACTTGAAAAATACACAATCATTGTGATATTTTAATTTTTTTTATTATAGATTTATACTTTATGTTATATAATATTTTTTATTATTAACTATTATTTTTGGTTTTTTTATATTATACATTTAAAAATATAGTTTTGAAATATATAACGGTTTCATAGCTATAAGATATTGAAATAAATATTCTTCTCAATTGATTTCAAAAAACCGAACCACTGAAGTAATTGACGACATAAATGACAAAACAAGCACAAAATAAAAGAACATAAAAACACATTCGGATCTGCAACACTTGAACATAGCAAACATCCTACGTGTTCTACAAGTCACATTTAACGTGCTATATGCATGCGCTATGTGGGAGGGTAAGTGGAATACCTGTAGTAACGATATTACTATTTGAAGAGTAATAGTCGACATTTGATGTGAGTGTTGATTTATTGGGATAATAAGTGCTTGACAAGTTCCCAACATTAGTCTTGTCGGACAATATGGAGCTGACATCGCTACTTCGTTGGGATGAAAACATCAAAGCCCCCGTGTCCATTGATGTCGATTCAAGCATGGATAAAGTTTCAGTTGTAGGCGGAACATGATAAGCTTAAAGGTATGTATAGTCTCAAACCATTCTCAAATAATTGAAATAACTTTACACAAAAATGGGTAGATATATTAGAACTCACCGTTATGATATTAATAATAATAATCAATAAATGCGTACGAAAATCAGCCACAGTTATTATTTCAGTGATAATAAAAATATTAGTTGAAAATTAAAATAAAAATTCCGAAATATAATGTCACAATCCTTTGAGAATTTTTTAAATCCAGAAAAAATGAATATTGATTATCCATAAATAAAGTACGAAATTATCTAATGGATATTGCCTAATAAAAATGATTAGATTGAAAGTGTGAATATTTAGTTACATATCTGTCAAATGACTAAATTTAAAGTTAACATTGCCTAAAAAGGAATATAATACTTGTAATTCTTGGTACTAACCCATATTTAAAAACTGGTGACACAATGGAGTATTTGAAGAAGACCATGTCTTATTAGACATTACTACAAAGAAAAATCTTTATTAAGTGATTAGTTAAAATACGTTAACCAATTAATTGAAATTCACGATGAACCAGATATATATGACTTGGCTAATAAATAAATTTGATGTTCATTTAATAAATATTTATGATTTTCATAGGTTTTTTAATATTATATTACATAATTTTAGTGTGACTATCACATTAATATGACTAAATTTAACCTTTTTTGACATAATTATATGTCCCATATTATTTGGTAATAACCTTTAATAACCAGAAGAATAATAAAAATAATATTATTTGTTATTATTATTATTAATTTAAAAGATAGGTTAAAAATTGAAATTTAATTAAGAATAATGATCTCAAAATATATTTAACTTAATATTAATTAATATAATTTTAATCTTAAAAACATTGATTTCTAATATTAATAAAGAAATCAAAAATATAAAATTGATTTTTAATAAACTAATAATAAAAATGTCAATTGATAATTTTATTGATATTAAAATTCTGTTTAAATATTATAATATTAAATATCTAGGTTTTCTGTGGTAAATTATTGATTAACAAAAAGATAAATAAATATTATATGATATTATAATGTATATGAAATAATATAAGGAGTGGTCGAAAAGACTAGAACCAAAATATGTGGGCAGAAATCAGACCAGTGTTCAAGATTTTTTTCAATAATCATCATTCTAAAATTTCTTAAAATCTGAATAATTATAACGAAAAAAATCAAGGCAATAAAAGACTTAAAAAGTAACAAAAACAAGTTTTTCGAAAAAAGACCAAGCATTTTTTATCATAAAATTTACCTCCAGATGATAAGTTGACACTTTGAAGACTTTGAGACAAATCAGTGACGACAGGCGCTCGAACTGCGTACTTAACCGATTGAACCGCTTGGCGGAGTAGGTTGTTTTGCTTTCGCCACTCCTCAGCAATATTTGGATCTTTGAAATTTGTCATCAATGTTTTAGCAGTCATAGCCATGGGAGTGATTGCTGACAGAGGAATTATTGAAAAAACAATCAATATTTCCAAATTGAATTTACAGAACAAAAAGACTTAATTAATCAATAACTAATCAATACTATGTCTCAGTTGGTTGACTGTTTTTCCAACATTTTCCACATATAACGGATCCTCGTTCTGTGACAGTTCAACATCCACCTTTTGAGCGATTCGATTTGCTCGTCGAGCTATTCTCGATGTTCCCTCTACAACCCCCGGTGCCGAACAATTTCTTATGCTAACTTCCATCTTTTCCGATTCAATATCAATAGCATTTTCTGGATAGTTTATGTAACAATTTCCACAGAAGAAATACCAATATCCATACCTTGTGCAGAAACAAATGCAAATGTATCGGTGAGTTTATCAATTTCCTGGGTAATCTTTTCAACCTTGGACTCCCAATCCATTTTCAATGTGTCAAAATGATCCTTAATTGGCTGAGGACAATTCTCACCATCGTTATATAAAACTACGCGACCTGCACTGATGACTTGTGAACTCAGATATGAGATCTAATTTGTTGAAAGAAGACAGATAACAATTGTAATGATTGAGATTGATATCTAAAAGACCCAAAGACCAACGCCCTTCCAATGATATTGGATGAACATTGGAAAAAACGTATATTAAAAAAAGACATACCTCATCATTCAATCGTCTTAAGTTTGTAATCTGTTGATTATCAGAGATCAACGGTTGAAGAAGATTAGCAGTAGAGCAAATTGCCTTACTCTGTTTCTGAAAAATTAAAAATTCATTAATTAAAATCAAAAAATATTAAAAGATTGTGCCATCCTCCATTAGAGACTCTCAAGTCGTGAAATATTAGGTTGTTATTTACGGAAAACTTTAAAAACAAAACATGACACAAAGCAGGTTTATTAATTAAATACCTAGGTATCACTGTTTCCTACAATGTCACTCCATTTACAAAGTAATTTATAAGAATTTACTGGATGGACTCGAAAAATTCTTGAATGTTAATATTTACAGTTTCACAAGAAACGAAATTTATCTCGATCAAGAAATGCTGTATTGACCAGATCAATTAATTTATTAATTGATTGAATATGAATCACTAAAACAAAGATATTACTTATGTGTCGATCTATTATTTTATGTTGGTGATTCAAAAGGTTTTTGTAGCATTAACCTCAAAGAGGCCAGGTCACTCAAGTGTACAGCATTGACAAAAAGATGACAAAAGAAATTTCACAAGTCCAAGAAACACAGGAAAATAGCAAACTTTGATTGATCTATAAAAGAAAAGGAAGTTTTCTTAATGAAAATCCCAATTTGTTGGTTCAGTGACTGGCATTTATTATTTCCAGTTTTAATCAAAATAATTTTATTCAAGGACATTAATAAACAAATATATTGATGTAAAATGTCATTCAGAAAAATAAAAAGAATTACTTTGAGTCACATGGGACCAATGTTAAATATTTTTTATTTTATATTCCAACTATTAACTCTTTAAAAGAAATAAATTGAAATTTAACAAAAAATCGGTCCTTGTAATCTAAATACTTAAAAAAATCAATATTTCTGTTTTATTTCATTATTTATATGGGAAAATTATTTGATAGAAAGAAAACCCATGGGGGATATGTTCACATTTGGACAAATTCCAATAAATATACTTATAGTACATTTCAACTTAAAGCCAAATCATCGAAAGCGAACCAATATATGTATGATATGAAAGTATAATATAAATTGATGAGAGTAATCTTAATTAATTCTATGACGAGAAAGGGATCTGAAAAATTACCAAAACTGTATGATGAAAAAATCAAAAAGTGTCACCCAAGAAATTCTAATTTCTCTGGTAAAGTGTCAGGGGACCGATAAAATCGTAATAAATTTTATCAAATTAAAAATCTTTGGTTGGGGAAGACCCGTTGAATTTGCTAAGATATATAATTCTTTGGAATCGACAAAAAGAAACAGGGCTGAAACCTGCGGGATGGAAATATGAACACACACACACACATATATATATATATATATATATATTGTAATAAAAGACAGAAAACATAAAAATTTAGTTGGCACATTTTAAGTAAATATATCAATTTAAAGAAAAATAAAATTCATTTTTCAAATTATATTTATTATAAAGTCACAAAAAACTTTGTTGAATGATTAAAAAGATCAATCAAAATTTAAAAATTAAGTCAATAAATATATAAAAAAATAGATTTATAAATGATAATTTTTTTAAAAATTAAAAATCAATAAATTAAAATCATTATCTTTAAATTAAAATATTAGTCAATGAAAGGGTCATTAGAGAGAGTTTCTGATTTTTATTAAATGAAGTGACAAGTCTTTTTTTTTATGATAAAAACAAGTAAAATGCAAACAGTTTTATAATATTTAGAATATATCAAAATATTGATTCCGAAGATTCTGTTAGAACTGTTAACAAAAATAGTCACAAAGTAAACATCATTTTAAAATTATATATTTTTTATGGAACAAAATTCACTATTTTCTTTATTTATATTGGGAAAGATAAAAATTGCTATTTTCTGTCAGTTTGACGTGACATCTGCACTAATCCTGCACAATAATAACGACCCCTTTCTCGATCGCATTGTGATCGCGCGACGATCCTCTAAGACAATATATTTAAACTTAAAAATAGATTTTAGAAATATAAATTGTTTTCCATAGGTTTAACTTTACTGTCATTATTATTTTCTAAGTTAAATTATTTTTAGAAGTCATGTTAGATATATACCAATTACAATTGCACTATACGAGTTCAGATTTAGACATAATTCTGTAGAGACCATCTGTAAAATCAATGAAGCATCCGGTATGGATACAAGAAAAGTGCAAAATTGGTTCAAAATATTTACGAATGAAGGCATTACCCAATGATCAAAATCCAAAAATTTTTCGCGACAAAGTCAGTCGTTGCAAAACATCACTACAGAGCTTATGATATTGGATATGATAGTCTACCTCATTTAGCATACTCACGAATATATCGCCAACTGAATAGCATTTTTTAAACATCTCTCTCACTTTCTCCGACTTTTAAAAATACATTTTTCGGTTAAAAATCGTAATTATTTTCTTAATTAATTATTGATAAGTCTCAATTATTGCATAAATTAATAAAAACACCAAAATTAAAAATAAATAGACAATATTACATTGAATTCTGAGACTGCATCATCGAAATTTTGCACCCTATTTATGTCTCCTGGCATAGCATTCGCTGTTTCGGAAACCTTTCGAATATGTCCCTTTAAATCAATAAAATTCTCGGCGACCTGATCAATAAGACCGGCCAAAAGATTTTCCTTCAATCTGTTGAGATCTCCCAAAAGATCGTGTGTCAACTGATAACCTTCGCCTGATTTGCATTTAGCTGAAAAGTTAAAATGAAGTTATTGAAACTGTAAATAAGGTAAGTTAGATGGTTTGCATTAGAGAGGATCCAGTTTCCACGAAGATTGAATAATTGAAAATAACTCGTTAAGAAAGATAAAATATGGACAATTAATAAATATTCTTATAAATACCTTTTCAAGTAACTTAAATTTCCACAGAACTAAGTTTCAAATTAATGTTTTCTATGTTCAGATAATATAAGTAACACCAGTAAGATAAATCGAATCTCCAGACATGGTTTTCCCAATAAGTCTAACATGGAAAGACCATTCATAATCCAAAAAAATATTTTTCATTTATTACTATGTAAATTTCATCAACAAAATTTTTATTTGTAACACAACATTTGTGTCAGCCCGCAACAAATCGAAACATATTTTCATTCACGACTCATTCAAATAAAATAATATAAAAATCAAATATTATCCATTGAACACAAAGTCATTGTAAAAAAGTCTTTAAAAAAATTAAAATAAATAGAAAAAACGGATATCTGTATTTCTGATGTTACAACAGACATATTTTTAACATCGTTACCCAAAATACAACAAGACCTGGAAATTTCGATTTTTTAAAACTTTATTAATAAAAATTTAAATAATAATATAAAAAATAATAAAACTTTATTAATAAAAAAATTAAATAATAAAACTTTAAATAAACCCCGCCATATCTATACGCAACAAAGAGATTTAAAATTAAATGATTAATTAAACATTTCAAAATGTCATTTTCTAAATTAATTAATTATAAAAATATTGTGACAAAAAATCAATAATATAATATATATTGAATTTTACTTTCCAGAAAATATTTAGTAATTTTTTTATAATTAATTTCTCATAAATATTTATTAAAACACAAATAAATTTCTAAAATTAATAAACAAAAAATATTCATTATTATTAAGAAAAACAATCATTCAAATTTTTAAGAGAAAATCAATAGTTACATTTAAAAATTGAATAAAAATATTTTTTCACAATAATTAGTATTTTAAATAAAGCTCTGTCCTAAATTTTAATTTTTAATTATCAATGAAAATTGCTAAAGGAAAATTTCCATGAAAATTTACAATTCCATCTGATAAATTTTATGCGATAATTATTGATGATTTTTGCTTCTTATCAAAATAATATTCAACATGACATTAGTAAACCCCCCTCTTTCAATTTTTCGTCTGACCATGACACAACGTGAAAATGTATTAAGGAGAAAATTTGAACAAATGCCCATAATTATAATACTCCTTCTGATTTTAAAGTTTCTTTGAAACTTTAATAATAATAATAATAATAATTTGATCCAAACTTCAGTTTGGAAGATGGGATTACAGTGAAAATCAAGGTGGATAATATCATTAACCATGAAAAAATACATGCCATAACGATTAATATCACTATATATATTTGTAAATTATGATTATTACCTTAATATCAATATAAAAATTATTATTTATCAATAAATTATAGAAGAAAGTGAGCCAAATCTTACACTGCATTGCCAAATTATTAAGAGTATCGACTTTTGAAATGACATCGTTGCAAGACTTGGTTAGAGAATCGAGCAATTTGTTGTTCCGTTTTGATGATTTCAAGATATCCATCAAATGGATACCGTCCTCTACAAGAGATTTGCTCGCCAATACACCCAATGTCCTTTCAGGTCCCTCGGGATTGGCCAGCCATAACTGGGCTTGAGCAAGACGACCTTCAATTGTTCTAGCGACTTTCATACTTGAATCGCTACCAGTTCTCATCAAAGCGTTTTCACAAAGACTTTTTAATTCTTCAAACTTGTTCTGGAACTGTTGTTTCAAAATAGACATGGATGGACTGAATCCCTACATCAGAACATCAAGTCATTTATTTGCACATGATCATTTTAATTTAAAGCAACCTAATAATGAACTATGATTTTGATTGTAATCTGTCTTTCATTTCAATTCTTTTAATTTTTTAATAAAAGATATTCTCTTATGATTAGTTAATAAAAATGAGTATTGAGATCATGGTAGTTTGATGTTTTACACAGGGTTTACCATTTTGAGAAATGGTGAAAAGCAACAGTCATTTCGATGTCACCTTAGACGACGTTGCAGTTTTGAATAATATAGATTAGTAAGAAATTAATTGCCGATTTTACGTAGAGTTTAATTTAACTGTATTTTATTAAGATAATCATTGATTAATTAATTAAACGTAATTTTAAAAGATAGTCGATGGATTCAAATCTCAACCAGTAAGTTAATTTCATAGATTGGTTGATTTCATTTGTCACAAATCGTAAACAGTGACAAAACAGAACAGTATCGAATATCGAAGGCACATGTTGAGGAATATTTCACTTTTCTATTATCGGAAAATCAAAAATGCATCACAAAATTGCAAAAGAATTTTGTAATGTATGGTGCCAATTAAAAGAACGTCAATGTCAAAATTTGTTTGAAAAATTCCACATGTGTTTTTCACTAACGTATAAGTAACGATCCGCCCATTCACTAGATGTGAAAACATTACAAGGACGTTCAGTGTATCACATGTAATCATCGAAAGTAATATCAAGCTTATGGAGTACGTAAAAAACTCAATTTATGGGTTTCTTAGCAATTTAGGAAAGTCACATTAGACAAAGAATTGAAATCTTTGAATTTCTTATCAAACACAATAAAAAACTATTTTTGAAGAAATGCGTAATTGGTGATGAAAACTGTATTTGATACAATAATATTCATCGGAAAAGATCATTGTGCAAGTCAGCAACACATATGTCTTCTAATTATCAAAAGAAAGTGAGTTTAGTGAGATTATCCAGGAATTATATACTTCGAATTTTTGTCTAACAGACAAAAGATTAATTTTGATATTTAATTAATTAAAATTTAATTTTAAATTTAATTTTAGATTTAATTTTGACATTGACCAATTGACAAAATTGAACACGAAAATGCAAAACACCAAAAATTGACAAACCGTAAAAGTAATATTTTTCATCATGATAATGCTAAACCATACACTGCTTTGGGCACTCGGCACAAATTATTGAACCTGCGTTGGAATATTATGCTACAAAAACCAGGTCTTGCCCTTTCCGATTACTATTTGTTTCATTCTATGGTAAATGTCTTGAATAGTCAAAATTTAACTAATGATGACTGTCAAATCAGAATTTTTTTCAGATAAACCCAAGTTTTATGTTACCGGAATAAGTCGATACTTCATAATTTAATAAAAATACACTGCCCTGTAAAAAGTCTTCAGTCACCTAGTAAATATTTCGAAAATTTAAAGTAATCTAATTTAAATATTCATTCAATGGATACCGCAAAGTCAAGATCTTAATCTCATTGAACGGGTTTGGGATGAGGTGGAAAGACGGATTCGACAAAAACTTAGAAAGTCTGCCTCTCTAGTTGATTTGGAACAATTAGTTTTGGAAAAATGACAAAAATTTACCCTCAAACATTCTGAAAAATAAAGTGGATAGTATACCTAACAGAGTAAAAGCTGTCATTAAGACGAAAGGTTATTCTACACCATATTAAATATTATTTTATATACTATTCTATGCATCCTCTTTGGAAAATTGTATAAATAAATAAATGGTCTTAGAAGTTTGTTTTGTTTATTATATAATATGTTTTTACTAGGTGGCCGAAGACTTTCGACAAGACAGGGTATATTTTGTTTTACATAATTCATATATTTTGATTTTTCAAAAAGTCTGCAATTACTTTCTTGTCAACCCAATAATATTTATTACATTAAAATAATAATAAAATAGAACAAATAAAAACAAAATATATCTATTGGGATATTAATCTCTTGTTTCGTTAAAAACGTAACGTTTTTTAAAAAATATAAATCAATAAAAGTAATAAATAATTAATTTAATAGCACAAATTGATTTACGATTGCCAGCGAAAATGAGTTGAATAAGTCTTAAAAAACGGTGCCTGAATTTCTGCATCCGTTTCACCAGTTTTTTCCCATTCACTAGGAGGTGGAAATGTCGATTCTCATTTGGCTTTATTAACTGAAATAATAATCCCTGAACACATATGAATTGATTGAAGGACGGAAACGATACATGAGATTGACTTCATAGAATCATTTTGTGATGATATCAAAACAATTTCAATTATTATTTTCCAATTAAACGATCCATACCAGCAGAATGTTCAGTGGAAAGCAATTAGATAGAAGCAGTCCAAGGAAAGTCGCCCGTGTTATGTATGTCGAAGAAATCAGATTTCGGTAATGTTACATTTAGGAAATTGAATGGAGAAATCAATTTTGCCCTAATTCCATCCAGTTTTCCCTTCTTCTCACGAGCGTGCTTTGAAAGGAGAAGATTAAAGTTCATGTCATAAGTGAACAGAAGACCACTTATGTAGAATAGCATTCGTTTCAATGATAAATTTACGCGGTTTACTGGCCATATGCCAAATTTTTCATTCATTTCTATTTGTCTTGATTTATTTTCAATATGTTAATTTAGTTATAAAACATTTCTACTTGATCATAAGCTCAGGACTCTTTGTCATTGGTGGTAATGGTCGGGAACAATGAACAAAACGTGATGTAGTAAAAAAAGGAAAAGCCAAAATGACATTCTGTGATTTAAAAAGTCCAGGAGACATCAGTCTGGAAAATCAATGGGAAAAGTGATAACCACCAATACTTTTTGATAGTTCATTTGGTTCAGTAATGTCATTGAAGGGAAATGTGGCGCTCGGCTCTCCCAGAGGAGAAAGATCAATATTTTGGAACGCCAAAGTCGATTCTGGTAATTTTCAGAAATTCCACCCACTTACAGACAGCGAAATTAAGATATCACAATTTTAGGGGAAAAGCAGCTTGCCAAACCATGATTCAATGTCTGAATTGATTATATTTTGCAAATATCACAAAAATTGTTGATTTCAATTTAATATAAACAATTTTGACAGTTTTGTCTGATGAAAGAAGTGGATAAACAAATTCAAGTTGTAAATATTCCCAACAATGCCAGAGGAATCACTTTGAAAGCAGCGCTTTAATCTTTCTGTTATTGTTATTGTTTATAAACATAATTATTGATTAATAATATAATTATTATTATTATTATCAATATTTATAATTAGTAATCTTATTTTTGATTATTCATATTAATATCGTTATTCATTAATATTAATATAATTATTGATTATTAATAGTATTATTATTGATTTATTATTATTAATTATTATGAGGATAAGCAGACCACGGAAATATTTAATTTTAAAACCATACTAATATATTATACATAATATTATAATATTTATTATTATTTAAATAATAATAAATAAATCATTTAAATTTAATAATTTAAATAATAGAATTTAATTACTTAATAATATAAAACATGTTTAAAGTATTATTTATATTAATATAGGATTCCCATGGTTTGACTAAATTTTGAATATATCAGATTTGTGATAATAAAAAATTTTAAAATACTTTTATTATTATTATCATTATTATTATTATCAATATTAATAATTGATTGTATTACAGAGAGCCCTGGGTTATTTGAACACGTGGGGATTTCAAAAATATTCAAAAAATTTTAAAAAAACTCAATTAAAAAAAATTAATAAGATTTCTTTTACAACAAATCCATATTTTTCCAGTTTTGCTTGAATTCTTTTTTTTCACAACTAATAACTTTTCTAATTTTGTTTAGCGACTGAAATAATTCGATATCTATATTTTCGGTGCCTGTTAGAAGACTTCTCGATATCTTTAAGGCTTCATACACAACTTGGTGTTTAGATTTTTTATTATTGATTGTTAATATTATTGTTATTTTTGTCAGTGCTGACATAATCATAAAAAAGTCTATAAAAATTAAGTATCCAGAAAATAAAATTGATAAAGCTCACCTCGCCTTTTCTTTGCAAATCGCACATTTTGGCTTGTAACTGTTTCCAATTTGATAATTCTGAATTGATTTTGTTGCAGATGATCGGATCCGAGCAATTGTTGAGTATCATTTGTACATTATCCATTAAATCACTCACAGCAGCTGAATAGAGACTGCTGTTATTGTACTAAGAAAAAGCAAAAATGTCAATGATGACTCAATTCAATACAATACAAAAGCTAATGGAATTCCATACCAACCTGATTGTTCGAGAACCACTGCTCTACCAGTCCCGAATGGCTGTCTATTTTCGTTATACATTGTCGGATTATGTTATACTGATCGTTTTCCCACCAAGGCGATTCTGTCTCTCCAGTCAATAGTAAGACGCGTATTATTTCTTGAATATACTCCAAAAGCTTGAAAACGGAATAATTTCTGTTTTTCTTACATTCATTGATCGAATTTTGGTCGCAATTACCTGACAAAAAATTAATATGAAATGCGATCTAACAGTCTTTCTAAACCAATATTTTTTGTAAAACAATTAAAAAATATCAATTTTCATTATTTCCAAACCCAGATTAATATTGGCAGAAATATTAAATGAAGGAATTGTTATAATAATAATAATAATAATAATAATAATAATAATAATAATAATAATAATAAAGTGCGAATTTTCTCATGGTTAAAAACTAATAAAATTTGTAGGCAAAATTATAGTTATAATTAAATCTGGAATTATTTCGATGATCATTATATACTCAACATCAAGATTTATAAATGTGGGGTTTCGAAAAAACAGCGTTTTTGAGTAATTTCAAAAAGTGAAAATATTCGCTAGAATAATTGTTACTTCGAATGCGCTACCAGAGAAATCTCTGCTGTTACTAATCTTTGTATTAGTTCAGTATACTGAATCGTGTCTGAAAAACTGTTATTATAGTGCGTCCAATCAAGGTATCCACATCGTAGAGCAGATGATCACAAGGTCTAGAGAGTAAACTTAGCACCAAATTTTCTTAGAAATCTGAAAATTCATATTGTCTTCGAACATCTGAAAAGTCACCTTCATGAGGTAATCAAGAAGCATGGTAATTATATTAAAGTGCTTATGATTGTACAAATATATATTTATTGTTCTGTTCGATATTTTGAGAATCTTAAAATTAAAAAGAGCTGTTTTTTGAAGAACCCAATATATAGAGCATGGTGATTAATGTTTGAGAAACAACAGTCAAGACTCAACACACTTATTAGAAAAATATTATACAACATCAGAAAACTTTATATAATGTAAATAATGTTGCAACTGGTTACATTAAGTCATCGTCTAGATGATCATTTTCAAAATAATCGCTGCCACATTCAACACATCGTTACCAGCTTATTGAAATATATTATCTTTTGAATTTATCCATCGCAAACTTATTCATAAATCTTGCTATCCATCTTCTACATGCTAGTTCATTAACAATTTCTCCTCAAGAACCGTATTAATTTATTAATTTTTGTAAATCTTCTTTAGTACATTCTATTACTACAATAAAAGATATTACAAATTTCAATAATAAAAATCCAAGCAAAATAATTGATTTCATAGTTAATAACCAATCAGATTACAGGATAATGAAATTATACTTATTTCCGGACAAAACTTATAACATTATTAACCTTAAATTAAGTTTTCTGATGTTTTATAATATTTTATTTAATAAATGTTTTGCGGACTGAATTTAGTTTCCAATTCTAATTATCGATTAACTCCTGTCCAACGATTTATATATTGAAATATTCACTTCTGTCAAACTTGATATTTAAAAATGAATTCAAGATAATGTCAAAAGAATAATCTATATTATGAAACGAACATAAAAAAATCAATAAATCAATGTTTTCCAAAACCATTAATGATCGAGCAATTAATTTTCGAATCAAAGTAAATTCAAGTTTTATCAGAGAGAAAAGCCTAAAAGCCGACAGCACCTTTCACTTGTTTTAATATCCAAGCGAACAAGTCAAATGTCGCTGTTTTATAAATTTACAAGAAAAAACGACAGATAAAATCAATTCGTTTCAACAAGAAAATTATTACACCACGCAGTATAGATAAACGAAGTGTCCAGAAAATAGGATAGACCGGTCTATTGGGTAAAAAGCGACAAGAAAAAAGTTTCCCACAAATCAGATGAAAAAGATAATATGGAGAAGAAAAGGGAAAAATGCAACATTTAAATGATAAATCAGTGCCCAGAAACAAGGTCGGAAAGTTTAGTCACAGTCCCGACAGAACAGTACCAAGATTCTGGCAGCCTAAAAATCAGACGAAGAAATAAAACTATTATTCCTCATCGATTTCTATTGTGAAACATTGTAAAAGAGTAATTACAATTAATTAATCAATAATTAGTAAAGGTATGTCATGACTAAAAAAAATCATCTACCCGGATGGTCGCTGTTGATGATCAACATTTTCATTGACGACAAAAGCAGTGGCGTATATGTCTTGATCTGATCCACAGACTGAATCAATATATCAGCATGATCTTTCACAGTCAGTTCGTCAGCTCGACTGGCAGTTAATTTGGTCATTGAAGTCAACTGGGGAGTCAGGTTCTAAGAGATGTATACAGATAAACAGGTCTCTCAACTGCAGAAGGTTAATGTAACCAATTTTTATCGATACATAATAATAATCATTATAATTTGATTATTAATAGAATAATTATTATTGTTATTTCAATTTTTAACGATTTTTGATTATGATAATTAATATTGAGATATAATACTATTAATTATATTATTATCATTATTATTACATTATTGATATCAATATACAGGGTCGTTGAGATAAATCCGGAAAATTTATTATCTTAATAAAAAGACGTAAAGAAAATTAATAACTTTATTATAATAAAATTAGCAAAAATACATGAAAGTGTAAATTCTAGGATTATTTTATTATTACCGGTCATAACAGACCCAAGTTAAGATTAAAATGTGCTGCTGGCTCGCTTGACCTCTTCCATGTCCGATTTAGTCATTAATTACATGACAGAAATCTGTAAGTACTTGATTCAGTTATGCGGTTTAGGTTAAATTGTGATTCAACTACGCCCCATAGGTAATAATCGAGAAGATTTAAGTCACAACTTAAGGGTGACTATAAATCAGGTTGCTTCTTTTTATATCACAAATCAAAAGTCGATAAGTCACCGTGAAAAACTTTATTAATTAAAATAATCACTCACGACACCACTAACTTTCTAACAGTTTATTAATGAAGTCTTTTAAAAATTCCAGATCACGGGATTCGACAAAAGTAGCAAATATGAGTTGAACGTCATATTGATTTTTGAATTTCTTTTTCGTATGAAATTGTCAAGTGAAAAGAATAGATGATAATCTATAGGAGATATATCTAGAGAGTATAGAAATGAGTTAATGTTTCGAAACCCATTTCCTATAATTTTTGTACAGATAAATTTGCAATGTGAAACAGAGCGTTTTCCTGCAAAAGTATTATTATTATCATTATATTTTGATATTTTACAATTAATATTCCGGATATTTTACTGAAAGATTTGAAAGATATCCAAATATAACAAAAACAATCATAAATGAATATCTTTACATTTGCACTTTTATATATTTATAATAAAAAATCAATAAAATCGATAACTAACATAAAAAAATTAAAAATTTTTTTTCATGTATTATAAAATCAAAGAACATTTCTAGGAGCAATTAATTTACTAAAATTTTTTTTCTTTAAGAATTCCCTTTTACAAATGAAAAAATATCCATCGTCATAATTCATTGATAGAATATTTTTTGTACGAAATTCTTTGTTTTACTGAATGGAAAAATAAGCGTTCTTCACTTTTATATTAATTATATTCAAAAAATGAAAAGAAAAATCCTAATTCTAAATTAAAATCGAATTGAAATTTTTCTCAGACTATTTTAATTAATTTTACATTCAATTAAACGGTTAAAATTTTGGGACAAATACAATTTTCCACTGTCATCCTTGAGATAGTTTGGCAGTAAAAAATCCTTTTTTCCAGTCATTAACAACGTCATTTAGGTGAGCTAGAACGAAAAATAAAGTAAATTTTTAGAGTTAAATAAAAAGAATTACAATTTAAAAAATAATTGATTTCCTTAAAAAATTTCTTCAGAAATATAGATATATTACACTGTCTTTAGTAGCAACTATTAAAAAAATTCTGGACTATAATTCCGTACATTTTACTTTGAAAAGAGAAGGAATTTGCACTATGATTTTATCAATAGATATATGGGGCAATTAAAACAATGCCAGCCAAGCATCGGTTAAGAGCCGAATCTTAATTGCCTTGATTATTTTCCCAAAAAAAATAATTGAATTATTTTGTTTCAGTGAAGTAAAATTACTTTTACAAGGAAAAATTAGACATGAAAATATTTTCAAATTATATTGAAATGGGTTAAAGGGCCAAATTAAATGATTTCAGTTTTATTAAACTGTAGATTGACCGAATAAATTGAACCAGATTGTTTACGAAAGTAAACATACATAAAATAAATAAATGCAGGAGAAGAAATGTAAATGAAATCTTCTGATTTATTTACTATGGATATGTCAGATTGTAATTTAAAGCATTATTATTATCATTTATTATTATTATATTATTTTTAAATATTTTAATTGTTTCATTCAACTCTATGTGACGTTTGAATTACCTAAATTTAAAAACAAATATAGTGAAAAAAATTATCCCGAAATTTTGGATGGAATTTCTTGAATTGATTCGGTTAAAATTTTAAAAAAGAAACAACTGTTAATATGTATCAAAAATTTGAACATAAATGTCTTCATATGAAATATCAGACCCAGAGATATGAAAGTAGAACTGCATTATGAACAGACAGTAAACATTTATTCAATAAAATAGTCACCGGTTGAATCAAGTGTTTGCAGCCAATGGTCAGGTAAATTACAAACCTCTTTTTAAAAATCGCTATTTTACTGACTAAAAAGTCCTGAAAAGTCTAAATGGCAGAGGCTCGATTGATGTAGAAGTAAATTTGCATAAAATTGACAAAGCTTCTGAAAAGGTTAAAATCGGTAAGTGACAGATCCAGATAATCGGGTCTAAGATCCCATAATTTTGTCGAATTAACTTTTCCAAATTTTGGTCTGACATTGTTGTGCAGCAGAATAGGTTTATATCCATTGACCAAAGAGTATTATCTGTTTCAAACTATTTTGCGCGAATTATTTGAAGCATTCTATCAATTTTTTTTATGAATCTGACATTTCATGAAGACAGGTGATACGAAAACTTCACGAGATTCTGTAAACATCATCGCTTAAGTCTACTTTCAATATTTTTAAATGAGTCAAATGTTAATAAAGTGAAAAATAATTTGAAAATCATCAATCCATAGAGATGGATGAAAATTGAACAATGACTATAATTCTTCTAGGAATGATATTTACCTACGTTTTAGAAAAAAATTGTTTAAAAAATTTTTCAACGAAGAGACACACCGGTGACGAGACACGAGCTTATCTGTATAATATGGAAGTCAACAAAACGAAAGATAAATAACCAGTCGCTCAGATATCACAGTTTTGTTTAACTATTGCCATTGATTATCGATGTTTTATGAATTAAAGTTCCTTTATGAGCAGAATAATAATTAATTGACAATACTCACTAGATATGATGAGACGTTGAGAGAAAATATTCTTTATGTCACTATTATACAGCGTCGTCTATATCGACTCTGTCCTGGAATTTTTGATCCAAGAGTGAAATAACGTTATCGACCAGATACCATATTCACCAAACATGATCCTGTGTGACATTTTCGTCTATCATAATAATCATACTATACTCTTGTGGTATTCATGAAGATTTTTTGTTGAAATAAGCGTATCTCATCACATGGAGCCCATTTTCAAGGCGACGAAAAAATTTTTAATGAAACATAAAATAGTTTAATTTTTATTGAACAATTCCTGATATTTATTTCAGAGAAAGGACAACTCATAAATCTAAAAAGGAAATATTTGTCTCTTAAAAAGTTCTTTGATACTACTACGCTGATGTGGGAATTTAGAAAACGTAATAAAAGTAAAGTCTGCAAAAAACATTACATTGGAACATTTTGTTCAGCTCATTAAAATAAAGTGTTTAAGAAAAAATAAGCTGAATTCACACGGTACATAGATTTAAGCACAAATTACAGAATGAAAGTGTTTAAACTCAATTTGAGCTGTTATTGACAGGAGCTTTAAAAATCGAAGATCACTTTGATTAATAATGAAAATTTGAGGAATATAATTTTAGAAAGTAGCATAAGACAGGCAAGATTTGCAGAAAATGATTAGAGCCCCAGTACATTATTATTATTATTATTCAGAAGAATTATATTTTTTCCCCATAAAACTCGTAATAAAATTTATGAAATCCCTTTGATTATTAATTTTAATTATTCTTTAAAATGGTAATCAATTGAATCAGTTATTGGAAAAAAGAATCAACATGTGTCTTATAAACTTAATAAATTCAAAAAATCCATGGGTATCAACTTTGCTTTCCATTTATTCAAAGAAATAAATATGAGTATTTTTATCGCGAATCATTACTTGAGATGAAAAATGAAGGATATACGATAATCGTAAAAGATCTGCGTAATGACTAAATAAAAAATTAATCAATGAAAACAAGATTCAAAAAAAAATTTGCATCCAAAGATAAACAATAATTACAGGTTCTTTGAAATTGTTGAAAAATATCAGGTGATAAATGCTGTGCAAAATAGACAATGCGCGAAATAATTTTTTCAAAAGATGCCAACACTCGACAGCAGTAAAGGTCCAATTTTTTTGTACGACAATACCAGACTACACACCTCACGAATATTGCTGTAAAAGTTAAATCAGCTGCAAAATGAAGTTCTACCGTATCCACTTTATTCTTCAGACTTATCACCAATTGATTTTCATTTTCAAGAACCTTTATTTATTCTTCCGTCATTAGAATCTCGGTTAATTAACCATGGTTAAAGATACTTTTCGATGTTTCAAAGAATCCCGAGATATCAACTTTTACAGTATTTTTACCTTGTTTCACGTTGCCAACTTTTATTGATTGTAATTGTGCATATTTGATTAAGTAAATTTTTTTTGACAAAGTTAAGGGTTCGTGAAAATCAACATAAAAATCAGAACTTCCATATGCAACAATTTAATATATTTAAAATTTCGTTAATAACTTTACCTTGTGCAATTCAATTTCCAAAAAAGCTTGGAATTCTTAAAACTTAAAAGTACAACATTTGACGCATTTACATTTCGTTATTAATATATATTTTTTCTTTCAATATAAAAATGTAAGATAATTTTTCGATAAAGTTTATCATTAGACTATTTCTGCTTTTCTTCCATTATAATAATTTCCTTTTAGATTTATGAATGCAAAAATCAGCCCAAAAAGACATTGACAATTTCCAATGATCTGTCAAGTAATATGTACCAGAGTATTTATCAATAAAAACTTATTAAAAGGATCATATTTTGAGATTAACATATTATTTACCAGAAAAATTGTACATTTAAAATTCATAAAATATTATAAAAAATTTTTTCATTAACCCTGGTAAATTCAATTGAAGGAAAGGACAAAATCGCCGCCATAAATATTGAATTGAATTTATTAGATTAAAATTATTCGATTAAAAATTAACACTGGTCAATAATTATTATAAAATTTGACAAAAATTATAATATAATTTCCATAAATAATTTAAGAAAAAATATGTATATAATGAGAAAAAATCAATAATTTTATAAATTTAAACAATTTAAACAAGTGTTGTAGAAAAAAAATTAAACAGATAAAATTTAGAAAATAATTTTATCAAGTATTTTTCTCCAATATAATTTACATTTTATTTCTTCGGGATATCGTCCGAGGTGTCAATCCATTATATTTTAATTAATTTTACACATGTAATTCTTATCATACGATTTCGAAGTATTTTCCTTATCCATCTTCCCATTCTCTCCCCCCTCTCTCTCTAACAATATATTATCATAATCAAGACTCTCAAACCAGTTTATATACAGAACACATGTTGTTTATTCTATATATTTAAGAAACACAGACGCCTGTAAAAATCTTTTATAATAGAAACAGGTGAAATATTTTTGTATTTAATGAAACTTATTTCTCATATTTAGTGAAGTTAGAAAAATAACTTTGGTTATTTTTGAATAATTTATAAAAATTAATTTAATTAAAAATTAATTAATTAAATTATTTCACATAAAATAATAATAAAATCGAAATTTAATTTCAAAATATTCATCATGATAAAAATAATGCAATAAAATTAATACAGAGTAAAATCGATAAAAAATATTTAAATTATCACAAAAAATAAATAAAATTATCAATTTATAAATATTGGACATATATTCATTGATCAATTGAATCAATTTACTTTTATAAAGATGGCCAACTGATCCATAGTGGAAATGGTCTCAATGAAATTCATGAAAAGCTTAACTTTATTGCAAACGCTGATAATTTTCCGCACCTCGGACATGTCATACACTACGAGCACGGTGGAAGTTCCCTGCAAAATACCTGAAGAAAAAAGGAATAATATTCTCAGTTGAACTTTCTCGAACGAGATATATATATACAAGATATAGAAAGGGAGACGATAAATTCTCGTCCCTTTTATAGATTTTTCATTTGAAGTTTTGTTCGAGATCGTCTTCAAAAGAATCTGTGTGATTTGTGTTTCTTCTTACTCTTTCAGAAAAATTGATTACCATAACATGTTTACAAATAATTTGTTGTTTTAAGATTGTTTTCGTGTTTTAACAATGATAATTTTCAATTAAGAACTTCAGAAAGCCTAATTATATTGTTTTCATAATTCCCTAAGCAAATTGTGAAAACCAACTGTTTCGTCAAATTCTCTATGGGAACCAGTGTTTATCGAAAAAATCAGGAGATTCCCAAAGATAATTTGTTGAAAGCCGAATTCAGCGTGTTCAGAGGAAGAAACAAAATCTTATCACTTTCAAATATACAGGGATGCATAAAAAATTTCGTTTGTCTAAAAAAGTATTTAGCGACACAAAAGTGCATAATAATGATATATTTGTGTCCTGTAATAATAGGTAGCTAACTATTTTGTTTCAAAAACGAAATTTTTTATGGACCCCTCTATATAAACTAGAGGTTTCTGACAAGTCCAAGCTAGAATTATATTAATACTTTTGTGCCTTTCGTTGCCAACTCACTTGCAGCTTGACTTGACAAAGACTATTTGATATTTCCGAGATACCCATTAAGCATAAATACTGTCCCCCAAACTTTTTTTCATTTTTAATTATGATTTTGTCATTATTTGAATGCCAAAGATTTGATATTCATTAGTTATTATTTCGACAAGCCCATAAATTTTACGACAGATTCATAGGAACTCGCATAATGATTTTAAATCTGGCCTAATACTAAATTGGGTTACGTTACGAAATATTAAAATGGCCTTTGCAAGAAATTTCTAGTCTCTCTTTGAGAGAAGAATAAGTTTTCCGCTGAAATATCATAATATTTTCTTAGCCATGTGAAACAGATATTATTTATGGCTGTCCATGTCTGAGTCGCGTGAAGTGTTTACATTTGAATATTATCTTTACCGAAAACAAATGATGTACTTCAGTAATTTGATCTGTAATTATCAAAACCCTTCATTACTGGTCAGAAACCAGTATGTTTAACAGTTTATGTGGTAATGTCTCATTCAGGGTGTTAGTACAGTTTTTTCAGTAATTTAAGAGGAGTTAGTTGAGAGTTGAGCGAATTAGACTTATTCAAATTCTTTTATACCTTTCACTGAAATTTTTATAATTGATTGTATACGTTACTGTGCTGAGAAACTCCGAAAAAATTTCATTAAAAAAATTCCGGTAACAGAATTTTAAAAAATTCTTTCTCGAATAGATTTATTGAACTCTCCTTAACATAAATCAAAGTTTTACGTTATTAAGATATCTTCCTTGTTCGAGTAATCAATTAAAAAATCAAGCAGTATCCTTTACAAATATCAATGTTTGAAGATCAACGAATTTTTAACAAATATTATCAAGGGAACAAGATCTCGTGTTTCAGAACTCTAGAAATGATGTAGAATTATTTATGAGCTCAATACATGTCCCAAACATGGATTTATCACTGATACAACCTCTTTAACGAAGACAGTAAACTCTTGTAAGATGAAAAAAATCCGGATTATCTTCCCCATAAACCGACTATTGAAACCTTTATAAAAATAAAAATATGGTACAAAATGATGATCTGGTGACAATTAGAGAAATATCTGAAGTGGAATATCAAATGATTCTTACAAATCAAATTTGAAACACAAGTTAGAAATGAGACATACTGCGACCCAAATTGTGCCAGAACTCTTAAAATTTTGCTAAAATTTCAAAGTGTTCTTGTCATTCAAGAAATGCTTACTATGAACGATTCTTTGTTGGAAAACTTCACTGGTGACCAGACATAATTATCATGCAGAAACAAATTGATAAGCAAGTAAATGAGGTGCAAAAAACGATCAGAAACCAAGGAGTTCGTCAAAGCCATTCCAAAATTAAGATCATGTAACCATTTTTTTATTATTGTGCTTAGTTCTCAGCGAACATTTTCCTACAAGTCAATCAGATGATAAGGAATATCATCAGCAAGACATGAGCCGTTTGATAGAACCAATTCGTAAAAAACAACAAGATTTATGGATACAGATTTCATATATTTGACACCATAATAATGCACCATCTCAAACTTAATTATTTTTAATCTTTTGGTCAAATATCAAACCAAAACCAATTCTCCAGCACTATATTCACCAAATTTGATTCTTTGTGATTTGTTCCTTTTCCCTTGGCTGAAGTCACCCCTTCATGTTTATGAATTTGAGTCAATAAAACAGATTCGAGAAATTTGATTACAGGTCCTAAGGGTTATTTATTAGAATATAAAAGGTACATCGACGATTGAAGAAAACGATGATATGTGTTGTTGTGACTAGGGACTACTCTCAATAAAGATAAAGAGATACTATAAATTTTGATATATATTTTTGAAAATTCTCTAAACCTTTGGAAGCAATATTTATAAAAATCTTCGTAAACAGATTATTTTATCTGGCATTTGATAATCTTAAAAATGAGATCTTAGACTGTACATAACGCGATCAAAAATAAAATATTTAGAAAAATAATTAATTAAAATTAGCTTAAGTTTATTGAACGAAAAATTTTATCCAAAATTATACATGCTTCAAATTACTGAAACTAATGAGAATTTTATTTCGTTCGCAAAAAAGAGACCAACATCAACGATTACCAATTTCCATAGATTTTAATGTTACATTTCCAACAAAAAATCAATTAAATATCTTACTTAAAAATATATTAAATAATATTTGAAAAAAATAATTAAAATCAATTTTATTTATTAAAATTCAAAAATTTAACGATTAATTATTGTAAATTTATTTAAAAAGATTATAAAAAAATATATAAAAGATTTTCATTATTTCTTTTTCTTTGATTAACATTTAAACGTATTTGTACACGTTCTTTTAACCTTTTCGCTGCGCAATTCGTTTTGAGATTTTGTGCCTGCTGTGCGCATTTATTTTAGTAGCCTTAAATACGT
>JBBMKC010085951.1:0-16926 GCA_037834085.1 Bipalium vagum | reverse complement strand
TTTTTTTTAATAACATATTATATAATAACATTGTTTTTCCTGAACCAGAAGGACCAATTATTAACATTCGAAAAATTAAGGGTAACTTAGAATAGTGATTAAATTTTACAGAATTATTATTTAAGAAATCATCACAATAAAATTCCATTTTTTACTATTTTTTTTACTTATACTTGTTTGAGGTGAATGTAAAACAAATTTACAAGTTGTAAGCCAACCTTTGATAATTAATTTTTTTTACTTGTAGAGTACTACCAAGGGTAGTCATAATATTCTATTTCTAAAAATTATAAATATCTTGAAGAGAATTTATTTTTATATTTTTTAATTCAGGAAAAGTCTCTAATAAATATAAAAATTTATTTAACTGAAAAATTTTTATGTTATATAAGTCACTCATTTTTAAAAAAAAATTAAATTAAATTAATTAGTTTTTTTATTAATATTTTTTAATGTTTTGTGACTTTAACACTAAGCTGTTTTACAGCTGCTCTATACTCTTTTTTCAATTCTTTTTTCAATTCTTTTTTTGCTTCATTATTTATTTTTGCAATTTCATTTACTGATTTTATTTTTTTAATATTCTTTTTACATTCCTTAATAATTATTTTTGCTTGTTCGATTTCTTCATTTGTTAAAATTTTATCTTCTAAAGCTTTCATTTGAAATAAATAAAGTTTACTAATTGAATTTTCAATTGATTCACAAATTTCTCTATAAAATTTTAATTTAGAAAATATAAAAATTAATGAGATTATGTTTTTTCATAGATATGAAAAATATAAAGATATGAAAAAAATGAAACCAAGCATAGCTTCCGAATCGTTAAAAAAAATAACAAACCTTTTATCTCTAAAATTTTCAACTTCATTTCTCATAAAAAGCAATAGTTCAAAAATAAAATAAAGATTAGATTAAAGACAATTTAAACTATGAATTAGGTTTAGTATATTTTTCAACGTATAATTCAATTTTTAATAATACTGAAAAAATAATAGAATGAATTTAAAAATTACAGATTCAAAAGGTAAAAATAAAAAATAAAATTTCAAACTAACTCCTAGAGCATAAGAAATTTCAGAAATATCTAATTCAATCGAGTTTCAATTTAAATATGACAAAGAGTTAGTAGTTTTAGAAAAAGATAAATTTTATTTTAAGATTGTTGCTAATCCAATTTCTGGTAATTGAATAATAGAAATATCTAGTCGTAAAATATTTTTTCCTGTTCAAAATTCATTAGCAAATTTCTTAGGATTTGAAGTAAATTAATCTTATGAAGAAGGAGTTCATTATCCTCAAAAAGATAATATTTCAGATATAAATACACTTATGGTTGAATGTGATATTGTAAGTGGATTATATTTTAATAATAAAAAACAACTATTATTTATGATTTTCCTACGAATACTGTAAAAAGAGGATATAAAATTAATAAAAAACCAAATTTTCCTATTTATTTTCCTGTGATTACAAAAAATATTGATATTATTAATTGTATTATAATTATTATTACGTTTAGAATAATGGATGATAACAGAGAATTAATAGACTTTAATGAAGAAGAAATTAGTTTTTAAATGCACCTCAAACAAGTTTAAATAGTAAGTCAAATTATATTTTTAAAAATGGAATTTGATTGTGATGATTTCTTAAATAATAATTCTGTAAAATTTAAACATCATTCCAATTTACCACAAATTTTTAGAATGTTAATTATTGATCCTTCTATATCAGGAAAAACAATGTTATTATATAATATGCTATTAAAAATAGATTATATTGATTATACCAATTTGATTATTTTTTCTATAATTGCTTTTCTTCAACCAACATTAAAATATATTAAAGATTGTTTTGATTATGGATTATCAAAAGAAGAAGCCTATCAGCATATCAAAAATAAAAAAATATAAATTTGATGAAGAAAACTACAAATATAAAGAAAGCGAAACTGAAGGAAAAAAAGTCCGAGAAATTAAAGTAACATTATCTGATAAACCTAATGAAATTCAACCACCAGAGAAAATTTTAATTATTTTTGATGATGTTGTAAATGAAAAAAATCAACATATTATAGAAATGTATTTTACAAGAGGAAGACATACAAAATGTTCAGTAATATATTTATCACAATCTTTTTTTAATTTACCTTTAAGAGATATAAGAAATAATTCCTATCTTTTAATTTTATTTGAAATTTCTATAAATGATAAATCCAAAATTTATTCAAAAATGTAATCTCAGCTTTTAGAAAAAGAATTTGATTATTTATTTGATTTTCATATGAAGCAAAAACATAATCATTTGTATATAAATTTAGACACAAAACAGATAATGCCATCAGCATTTGAATAAAAATTTATTTTTCTTAATTTTTATTTTTCCAAAAATTTTTTTTTTCTTATTAAAAATGGAAGAAACGTTGATTAATGATAAAAATTACTATCATCGAAAAACAGCATCTGAGAAAACATTATTATTAAGTAAGCTTAGATCCAGAAATATTAACAAATTTAAATGACACAGGAAATTTAACATTTACAATAACACCTAAAACAAATCCTTTAGATATATGTAATGTATATTTTATTTATGAAATTAAAATAAAAAATGTTAAAGCAGAAAAAAATATAATATTGCAAAATAACATTTTTCCTTATTTATTTTCAAATGCTTCATTAAAATTAGGATAAACAGAAATAGAAAATATTCAAAAATTTTGTCCACCAAATTCCATAACAAATTTTGTAATGATTGATAAAAATAATAATGGAGAATTATTTGGATGGATTCCTGATAAAATTAAAGAGAATGAACGTAAAAACAATAAATGTTTTAAATCTAGAAAAATTTTATATTCACATAATACATTTAGAGGAAGATTTCCAAAAAAAATAATATTTAAATTTTTACAATATTTTAGAAAAGTTGTATATAATATTCAAGGGGAAATAACATTATTAGAATAACTAATGTAAAAAAATTAATATTTTATGGAACACAAAAAGTTGTAGAAAAACATGAACCTAAAATAAGATTGAAAAACTTTCATTATTTATTCCATCTTTAAAATTTAACAAAAAAGTAAGATTAGATCTTATCCAAAGAATGAGTGATGATAAAAATATTAATATTAATTTTCTATGTAGAAGTTGTTGAGAATTAAAATTAACTGAAGGAACAACTTAAACATTACAAATATAAAATATACCTAATATTCCAATATGTTTATTTATTTCTTTTATAGAAATAAATATTTGGTTTAAGAAAAATAATAGTTTATTTGTTCAAGAAAAAATTAAATCTTTACAAATTCAACTTGTTGATACTTATTATCCTTTATAACCAATAAACTTTAAAAAGCATACAATGATGAAACCTATTTGAATTATGTAGAAGCATATAAATATGTTAAGAATGATCCATAGTTATCTTTATTAGAATTTGAAAAATTATATTCCATATTTTGTTTTGATTTAACAGATCAAGCAGAAAATCTGTGTATAAAAGGAGCAAAAATTACTTTACTTATTGAAAAAGAAAATGATTTTAAAGGATTTTTAAATTATGTTTTATTACATGAGAAATTTGTGGATATTAAACGTGAAGGTGGAAAAATGATTAATTATGAAAGTAAAGCAAAAAAGATTGAATTATAATTATCTTGTATTTTTAAAAAAAATTTATTTTATGCTTTATTTTATTCATAATAAATTTTAATACTTTTACTTAGATTTTTATCAGATCTTAATGGTCTTAAATTTTTCCAATTCCGACATATTTTAAAATGATCTTTATTCAAAATCAAATTTTGAAACGGAAAGAACATGATCAATACGCCAAAAACATCCTTTGTTTTCCCATATCATTCCATCATAAAATTGAAAATCAATTCACTCATATAAAAATCAAAACTACATCCGATTAACATTTTTATTTGTTCAGATTCTCTCTGTTTTTTTAAACATCTATTTAAACTGGTATATAAATTTTCTTGAAGTTTTAACATTGGATTTTCTTGTATTCTATTTCTATGATACGCATTATATTTTATTCTATTTTCTGGAATCTTTCTATGTTGTGTTACATTAAATTTAAGACAATTTTCACATTTATTCATTTTTGAATAAATTGCAGAAATAGGTTTCTTTTGAAAACATTGTAAACATGTTTTAAAATTTACAGATTGACAATTTTCAGTAATGAAATTTGTATTCGCCATTTTTAAAATAAAATTTGATTTTTAATCCCCTCAAAAATATTACTATATAAATTCTGTTGGTCATTCTAAAAGACTAGCAAAATTTAATTATTTTAAATCAGGGGATATTTAGGCATCCAAAAATTTTTTACTGCATTTTTTATTGCCATTTTACGATATTTTTTTCTTTTTTATAAATTTTATAATTTTTTAATTTTTATAAATTTTTAATTTTCTTTTAGTATAGATATACAATAAGTATTTTTTTCTGAAGAATAAAATTTTTAATATCCATATGGATAAGTTATTATATTACCATTTTTTAAATATTCTATCTGTCTTTTATTAAAATCAAAGTCATACATTTTTATTTCATCTATTGTTTTGTTAGGTAAAAATTTTTGTAATATTCAACATAATAAATTCGATTTTGATTTGTATTTTTATAATTAATAATTAATGGAATTTCTGACTTAACTCTTTATTCTGTTACTTCATCTTTCGTTAAAACTTTTAAGAGCATTTCTAATTCTTCAGCAATATCAATTACATCAAAATTTTTAGTTGAGTTATTCCATATTTACATAAAAACTCTAGTAATGTATTTGTTTTTAAAATCTTATATCGATTCATTTTTTAAAATAAAATTTTAATTTTTAAAATTCTTTTATTCATGTTCAATAAATAAATCATCCTCATATAAATATTCAGTATACATCATTATTTCATTCAAATTTAATTGTCTCATCAGCTCTCTATAAGATAAATTAAATTCTTCAGCTACACCTTTCGAATCATAATCCAAAAATCTATCATGATAAAAACGACAAAAAGAAAAGAACATCATTTTTTAAATTTCATTTTGAGATTGCGAAAGATTATTGTTGGGAAAAAAACCTTCAACTCTAGCTAACAATTTTTTTCTAAAGAATAAAATTTTAATATCCATATGGATAAGTTATTACATTACCATTGTCTAAATATTTGATCTGTCTTTTCTTAAAATCAAAATCATACATTTTTATTTCACCTATTTTTTTATCCTATTAAAATTATTAAAACTATTTCCTGTAAATTTAAATTTTATACCTTCTACTATTTCATAATTTTCTTCCTTATTTTTATTAAACGGATTATTAGGATTATTTAATACTAAATTCCTATTTTTTCAAAAGTTAGTTTATCTGAATTAATATTATTTTTTACAAAACCTTTTGTTTTTTATTTATAGGTTTAGTTCTTCCTCTACAAAATGATTCTTTTGGCTCTTTAAAAGCTTTTTAAAAAAAACATCGTTCTAATTTTTGGGTTTCTGATATATTTATATTTAAAAATAAATCTCTAAAAATTAAACAACCTTTAGTTAAGATCATAACATCTGTTAAACAATAATAAAACATTTGTATTTGAAAACTAAAAACTTCATTCTTTTTTATTTTTTCATCATGCCATTGTTTTAATAAACTTTTTTCTTTATTATTATCGCTCATATATCTATAAATAACATTTTAAATCTGGATATTTACCAATGTAATTTTAATATTTTGTTGTATTGAAATAATGTTGGAAATATCCTTTGGAACCTTTAAAACCAAATGTTTCTGGAAAAGCTTTTAATGTAAAGTAAAATCGAATCTACCAATCTTATATAAAAATGTTTTATTTGCATGAATGTGATTTTCTTCCTGAGCTAATTTTTTCAACTGGTAGTTTATTTTGAATTAACCAACCTAATATTGGATAGTTATATAATTTTTCATAATGTGCTATAAAAGTATATTTTTCAAAATCTTTACAAATAAAGAATATACAAAAAGTATCAATTAAAGAAATTGAGTCTTCAATTATTATTTCTTCTAAAAATTATATATTATCTAAAGTATTTTCAATTGATAAATTTTCAGTAATAAAAATTTTAAAAATGTATTTGAAGTATTTTGAATTTTATAGAATATATTTCTTTCATTATCAAAAGCAATTCCGTAATTTATTTCATGATAACCAACTGTTTCTTGTGTTGCTTCAAAATCAAAAAATATATATTTATTACTTTGTTTAAATGTTCCTGAATTATATTTTAAATAACATTTGTGATTATTGAATGGACATTTGTATTGTTCATGACAAATTAAGCAATTCTTATAACCATACTTATGTTGATATAAATTAAAATATTCTTTTTTATTATAACTATATGATTTACTATTATCTATTTTACATGTATACTGATTTTGAAATCTTATTAAACATTTATTACAATATTTTAATGATTGTAAAAAGCTGCTTTATTGAAATTGAAATAAAATGATGATTTTCTTGATCATAATAAATAAAAGTTTGTTTTTCAAATTTTTCATTTTCTCTGTATAAAATAGAATCAGCTTGATTATTATTATTATGAGAATAAACTCTAATTCTTGCTTGTAAGAAAATATCAAATTGTTTTAAATCATCAATATTATTTCCAGTTTCTTTAATATCTACTTCAGCCTACACTACAACAAAAACACTGAAGTCTTGAAAAATTTATTAAAAGTTAGTAATTATGAGAATTGGGTAGGACTTCCTGAATCCAACAGTTATCAGGATATTGTAAATATGCGCTCAATTATGATTAAATGGTTATAAAGCGTACTCAATCTTTATATCGTCCAAACCTGGAGTATTGGCTCTTACTGTAGAAATTATAGACTATTACCTGTATCTTGTGTCATTGAGCAGTCCAGATCGCAAAATTGATAAACAAAATTATCAATGTGTTGGTGCATCGGCTTATCATCTGGCCAGTCATATAGAAGAATTAAACCAAATTCTTGCACCAGAAATATCTAAATTCACTTCAGAAAGTTGTTAAGCTTCGGCAATTATGGATTGAGAAACAGTTATATCATTCAAGTTGAGGCTCAATTTAAAATTTGTTACACCCATCGATTTCATCTATTTCTTCGTTCTATTTCTTACGTTAACTGAACACGGCACACATACTCGTTCCGTCGTCAAAAAGTGGTACACTATGTGTGGTCATATTTTTCAAAAGAGTGATTTTTGTATTACGGAATAAAAATATATATTAATATAAATAAATAAAATATAAAAATGCAAGTATATTTGTCTCATTACTTAATAAAAATTTGCAATCAATTAAAAATAAATCAGAATCTAAAACGGTTGCAGGACCACAATTTTTTTTATCACCACGCACAATGTTTATACTTTGAAAGCGATACATATTATAGTTACAAAAGGTGAAGTGAACCTATTCTCTTTGTGTTGATATAACGTTGCTTTACTAACCAAAGATTTTTAAATTATCAGTTGTTTAAATATACAATCAAAGTTTTGATCCGTGTGTTTTCGAATTGTCAATTTTTTATCAAATTGAGCATAAACTATTTTTCAAATAAATTGTATAATGGTCTCAGAGGAATGTTTCAATTCAACTTAATATTTCATGACATGGTGTAGAATGTATTGTGTTCAAGTTTAAGCAACAAAATACATTGGGAAATATATTATAGTAATCGTAATTAGAAAAATAATTCACAGATCAGAAAGATTCCCTATTCATAATTCAAAGAGAAATCCAAGAAAACAACACGTCAGCTGCTGCTTGATAATTAGTACTGTGAAACGTATTAGAGAAAGTACGTATTGTTCTTTATTAAATGATCGAAATATCAGGAATCGCCTAAAGTAGTGGATACTTTATGGCAAACCGTATATTCTTTTTGGAATGACGCCATGTTTAGTGACAAATGCCGGATAGAAATGTCCTGGAAAAGAAGTGAATGTGTCCGCAAAGCAAAATTATTCTGATATAATCCTATATATACCAGGAGAACTGTGAAATTCGGAATGAATACTAATAAATAGACTAGAAGGATTTATTTCCATCACTAGAATAATTTTATATTATTTAACTGGATTAAAAAAATCAGTTTTACGTTAGGAATCATACAATTCTTTATCTTTTATTTTTACCTGCACTATTACTAAGTCTTTCTCTAGAAAAGCTAAAGGATAATCTTTAGGATTTTAAATGTTGAATTTGACTGAAATCACGTGGATATTTATTTATATTGTTGAGTTTTACGTGTATTGGTGCTGCGACTGAGAGTGTCAGCTGGACGGATCTGTTTGGGACAGGAACGAGTGTGTCTTGCGTCAGTGCGTATCGGTTTGTGTGAAAAATAATTGGTGATCATTTGATTGGATATTCGTCGGAAAATCAAGATTGTGCCTGTCTTTTTGTCAGTAGGTGTGTTCAATATTTTCTGACTTAGTCTAACGTTTACTCATTTTTTATTGGTGATTTACTTTATAGAAGTGTTGGATTTTTGAATTAATAATAATTATAAATAAAAATTTTTAAAAAAATTATTTTTTTCCAAAAGCCATATGTCAAAACCTCGTCGTGTGGATTTTGATATATTAGGCTAATGGATTTTTTGTAAGCCGTTTTCGATTCCATTAGTATGATCGAACTCTATCTCGGAGTGGAGATAGAGTTTGATTTATGGCTATTAGGGAAAATAGTCGTCTAATCGTAAGGATTGGTAATCGTAGAGCAATCCCTGAGACTTTATAAAGAGACGGCTATTCCCTTCAATTTGGCAAGAACTACGAATTCAGGACTAACTTTTTTGTAAGTGATTTTTAGCCAACAAAAAAATCATAGATTTTTCTTAAAATCAATCAAGAAAAGAAGTACGAAAGATTTATAAAAATACTAAGGAAAGAAATTAAATTACAAAGCAGTGATTACCATTTACAGAAGACATAAGAGTAATTAATATACAAGAAAATTCAGAATTTCAAAAACAAGAGAAAAGCAAAATAATTATACTTTATTAAAGACCAGTATCAATACAGAGATTATATATAAATAACAATATCATTTCAAAAATAAAAATATTTTAATCAAGTCAAAACTAGTGAAAGAGGTTACATTAAATTGCGAGACAAAACCAGCTAAGACCCACGTCAAACGTATCTGAGATTTTAATTCAATTCAACCTACAGTAACCGAATATAATTAATATCCAGGATACATATAATTGATCAGATCTTAATCAAAGCAATACATTAACAAAAAGAAACCTGACAGAAAAATCTTAGTTTTATTGAAACTTTATTTTTTAAAACTTTAATATTTAAAACAAAGATCCCCATCGATTAATAAATCTACATATATTGCATATTGATATCTTTTCATATATTTTTAAAATAAACTTTTTGTAGGCAAAACAAAGTTAATTATAATTAAATAAATACTCAGGCCAGACTTGAGGATCAAATAATTTTATAATTTTCGTTCCTTCCATCTTTTTCTTTTATTGTTCTTATTTCACACGTTACATATGGCGGTAAAATAAATTGCTTTTCCCTAGCCGAGAACCTCTGAGTCTAAGACAGAGTGGATTTTTAATAAAAAATAAAATCCAAAATAAGTTTATAAAAATCTATGTGGATGATAATACTAATTGTAAAATTTTTTTTATTCAAAATACACTTTGTAGACTTAACTCATTATTTTGGAGATTTCTAAATAATAAAACCAACAGCTCAATATATTTTTTGACTTTTAGGAACTTAATATTAATGTGATAATAATAATAAAAATTATAACAAATGAAAAATAGGTAAATTATAATTAACACTTCTCCATATAAAAATTTAGCATCTATTTTTCATTGAAAATTTTTTAGGCATGATTAGAAAACCCAATTTATTTAATTATTCAGCTAGGACGAAAACATTTGGGCCGAGCTGAATAATTATAATTAAAGCTGTCGGATTGTCATTATCGTAATGGAAAAGGGGAGCGTATTGGCCAAGCAAAGATAGAGCTTGTGGACTTGGTATTAAGAGCTGCTGCAGAATCAATTATTCACTGTAGACAACTAACGTCTGGTTAAGTTGGATAACCGATAGCTATGGGTTTTTGTGTGGACGATTAGTCATTGGTCGATGGAGGAAAACTGGAAAGTATGTAAGCAACTACCAGATTCTCCACAGCAAGAAATAAACCGAGAACCAGAATCATAGTGAACCAAAAATAAAAGAAGAGAAACAAAACGACAGAGAGACGGTGACAATGCAAAGAAAAAAGGAAAAAATTGAATTGACCATTTTTGAGCATCCGATTGTTTGACCTGAATGGACCAATAATAAATAACATTCACTATCTGGCAAATTTGTAAGTGGCTTCCTTCGAAAAACGAATTAAAGCGGATATTTCGATGAGATTTACATTCTCTGCATGCCCAACAATAATTGTCTACAAATCTTTCTCCATTTCGAGATTGAAATGACATTGGTATTTGACAAGGGGAACACTGCATCGAATTTGCAATAAGGCCGTAAGATGCGCACCATTTTATTGTGGATAGATTGTCTGACGTGACAAGAACCAGATCTCTGTGATTTATATTTAGAGCACACAAATCTAGAGCGGGATGAACAATTCCGACAATGTTTTCAGGTGATCGTGGTCGACCAGCCATAATGATAATTTCTATTGAAAAATGGAAATAAATAAAATTAATTTTAGAAATTGCAAAAATATTATTCAAACAAACTTCAAATAATAAAAAGTTCAAATCTACAAAATCGCCCAAAATTGTTATAATGAAAAACTAATTAAAAGGTACAATCAATGTCAAAGGCAGATCTTTTGGATAAAAAGAAAGCAAATGAAATGTCAAGAAGATGAAATGAAGTATAAATCTCAAGAATTTTCTTGAGATATCACTAAATTTATAAATGAAGAACACAAGAAATAAGTTTTAAAATATATCCAAACAGCAAGAATTTGGAAATAATAATGAAAATTAAGAGAATCAATAATGAAATTCAAAAAACCGATAGAAACATACAAAATCACAGATAATAACAATTGAAAAATATATTTTGAACAGATAACGAATTATGAAATCCTGAATGATTAGCACAATCGAATCATGAAAATTTGACCCCACGCACTAAAAATATTTACATGAAAATTCACTAGGTATCCTTATTTAAAACATTTATATACCGATGAAGAACGAGACGATAGCAGATTTTGGAAACATATGGTAGTATGGAAAGATGAAATTATGTAAAAACGAAATCAGAGTAAGATATAATTTGAATAGCAGTTAATTGGAACATATTGAGAGAACAATATATACAAAATATATCATGACTATTATAAAAGAAAAGAAATAATGATGAAAACATTAGTGAAATTGGCGAAGCGAAGAATAAATTCTAAGTTCGGAAATCAATATAATAGAATATTAGAACGATATGGAAGATGCATTGGACATCAGAAAATGACATTAAAATAGAAGTATTATGGGAACATATTATGGGAACCATATATGAAACATGAATGATAATGTAAAGGATACCAAAATTGGAATATATTTGGCAAAAATAAACGAATGCAATTTAATTTTGAAGTAAGATTAAATGATAAAAATTTACTATCAAACATTGGACCGGCCATCTAAGTTATAAATATTGGTTATTAATAAAAGAAGTAGACGTCGAAAAGAAAAGATTCAAGAATTTTTAAACTAATTTTCTAATTATCACAGAAAATATAGGAATTCTTCATTTATTATAAGTACAACTAATCCTTTCTTAGATTATTTTAGCTATTTATCAGGTTGTCATTTATTAATTATAATTAATAATATTGTACAATCATGAACAGTTTATTTAAATTTGGTTCAATTCGAAAGCTGATATTTTTTTTTAAAAAAATTCAATTTTGAAACAAATTACTCGGAAAATTTTATTATTATTAAATAGAAAAATAAAAAAATCATTAATGTAAACATGATACTTATTAATTAATAATTTAACGAGCCACATCAGATTAGCCAGATGAAATACATATAGTTAATTTTAAACTAATTCAGCCATCCAAGATTAAAAAATAAAATAAGAAGCAAGCCAATATTCGCAAAATCTGGAAATAATATTTGAAACAAATTTCAAAATTTGGTAAATGAATAAAAATAATAGAAAAAAAATCAATAAAACTCGTTCCTTTACAGAATAAATATTTTTGAAGTCATCAATCCGAACAACTTTTACACATAAAATCAATAATGAAAAATTAAATCAGTACATACAACGTAAATCAAGACTGACCCCCAGACATCTGTTTAGATTATTGCGTTGAACAAATATTTATTTACATGTTTGAATTTGTTATTCAATGGCTGAACAAAGACCACGTGAGTTTATGATTTGAATGAAAAATGCAAATATATAAAAAATCAATAAAATCGTGAAGAGAAATTGACAAATTTAAAGATTTTACCACTATGTTTAGGTTGTTTTTGCAAAATTTCTGTATACATGACATCATCTTTAGACTTTCACATATAGATTTTCTACATTTGGTTCATTTTTTCTAATTGGTTTATTTGTTCTCTCAGTTTTTAACTTACAAATATAAATTGTAAGAAAAATGGCTATAAGGACTGCCAGAATTACTATGAAACCTATTATTGAATAGATTAAGTTTCAAAAATTCACAAATTACTTGCTACGACAGGAACAGCTAAAGAACCGCTATTAATCACAGCAAATTGTGGAGCGTATTCTCTATAGTAATTTGATGATGGCATGACATCATTCATATTATCGGATGAACTCATAATTCTTAATTTTATATAATTGCTAAATTAAAGTATTATAACAAAATCTTAAATAAATAAAGTATTTTATAAAAAGCCTTATAAAAAATAAAAAGAAACTTTAAATAATAGAATTTATTAAATTCTAAAAGATAAAATAAATAACGTTGGTATTTAAATTCTTTTTTATGTGAGCTTTTTTATCAATAAAAATGTTTTATAAATACAAAAATATTTAGAATATTGTTAAATACAAGTTAAACAAAGCAAAATAGTAATTGAGAGGCATAAAAAATTATAAAATCCATAGAAATGCTATTCAACTCTGACTAGAAACTACGTGGTTACTATTCACGTCCAACGTGTCAAACATATGTCCAATCTAAATAAAAAAGTACAAATCCTTGTAAAAAAGCCACAGGCTTCAATGATTTTTATATTTTAATCCTTTGAAAAATCTTTCTGAAATTTGTAAAGGCAGGAACTTAACATTAAGGTTAATAGTAATAATACTGATAATAATAATATTATTATTAATTAAGAGTACTTTTAAAAAGTATTAATAAAGTAATATTAATTTATCAAAAAAATATTAATATTGTTGAAAAAGAATTATGTCCAACCGTCAGGACAATTAATTATATTATTTTTATATTTAAAGTAACTTTATCTTGGCGTCGAGATAAAGTCAGAATTAATGAATTATTAAAGAATATAGATGTCTAAATTGGCGATCAGTACGTCATTATACGACTATATACGTAGACGAATATCTCCAGAAATTTGGCCAAGAAAAATAGCACGAGGATATCTTTTATTGTTTTAATTACGACGAAAACGTTATTTAAGGAAGAAAATTATACGAAGAATATTATTGTTCGTAAACCTTGCTTATATTTATGCTTCATTCGCAACAGGATTTCACAATCGGGCCCTAGAGAACGATCATTGGACCCATTGTCACTCCGGGTGAGAGGATTGTTATTTTTTTTTATTTTAATTATCTTTTATTAATTTGATTTCTGGCATTTAATTTATTCGATTTTGAAATTTAATTCATTTGAATCTTTAGTGTGATTTGTTTTTGAACTTGATTTAATTATTTACAAAGTTTTATTTTATTCAACGATTTGATTAATCTTTGATTCTTTATTGATTTTTCAGACAATTGTGATTTTTGTGATCGGTGTTATTGCAAACTGTTTTAAGTTTAATAACGTTTATTGTGATTGTTTTGATTCAATTTTTAGTGCAAACTAAGATAAGGAATATAAAAGAGATGATAAAATTTTAGATAATAATCGTTATTCTAATAATTATAAAATATTAGATTACAATAAAAGTGAAAATAAATCTGAATATATATTTTCAAGATTAAATAAATATATAAAAGAAAAATAATTTACTAGTTTTGATTGGATGTTGTATTATATTAAAGAAATTAGAGTTGATTTTATTGAATATCAATAATTAGTTGGTTCAAGTTATAGAAATTACATATAAGATTTCCTTATGTAGTAAATATTTTAAAAATGATAATAGAGGTTATTTATATTCAATAATTGCAGAACTTCAACAACCTGAAAACATTCAAATATATTAAATTATTATATGAGATATATTAATGAATTTAATTTAATTGATACTGAGTTTCCTTTCCTGATAGATAAATTAAAAAAGAAAAGATTCATTTAAAGGAATCCTTTAATTTACCAAATTTTTTTAGAGAACGAAATTTAAAATATCATGATGCGAAAGCATTATATTCATCATGTATCACTATTTCATTACTCACTGGAGAAAGTTTTTTAAAATTTAAAAATTTGAATTATGATAAAACAACTTACGATAAAATTAGTTTTATTTAAGAATTTAATTGAGAATATCCAAAAGAATTACATAATTTAACAAAGTATTTTCCATTTTGTTCTGAAAAATAAAAATAAATGATACTTTATTAACAAATTTTCAAAATAGATATAATCCTGAGTATGCATTTGTTTTACAAAAAAATATGTATACCAAATATTTTTATTTTAAAAAAGGTTATAAATAAAAATTTTGGTTTAAAAATTAAAAAAATGATGTTATAATACTATATTTTGGTTTTTAAAATTCTTTATAAAGTTCATTTGCTAACTGTTTTCTATTTTCATGTTTTAATTCTTCAGAATGTTCTACACGCTTATCACACAGACCACATAAATTCGTACGTTACATTTGTTTTTATTAAAATCATTTAAGAATCTAAAATGTAATTCTCCAGGATATTTTCCTGTTAAAAATTTAATTAAAAATGTAGCATTTGTAATTGCTGATTGTAAAGCACCCCAGAATTTCTTGGAGTCGTAGGCTATAGACCAATTTTTTCTTGGTTTTTGTAATAAAACGGATTTTTTTGAATTTCCTGAATATTTTATTTATTTTGTTACTCTTCTGTTTTACTTTTTAATAATTTTATTGTTTTGTCGTTGTTGTTTTATTGTTTATCTTTTCATGTTTTATTGAATTTTATGATGATTTTAATCGTTTTTAGAGATATATTTTTTACAAAATTCACAATACCATTTTTGATCCATTTTCTACGAAAACACTGATTAATGGATAATTGAGTTAATAAGGATATAAAAAATATGGTTATATAAAAATAGGAGTACATAAATGATCTAATGTTGTAGTAGAGTGAGAATGGCTGATAGAGCTCACTTCATCACTTCTCTTGAGACCCTCTTTAAAAAAATGATGAAACATCACAGGGGAGAAATCTGAAAACCATGACGGTTTGGGGAAATTTAATCTGCATAATTGGAAGAGTATCCTCTGGCCATCTATTGTTCTGTGTTTTGTGCTTTTGGTCCTGGTAAAAAATTTTATTATCCGAAAAACCAGATTGGTTGTGCTTCAGCAGGATGTTTCAATTTGCTCAAAAGATTTCTCGCCTTTAGTAGACGGGTTGACTGGGATTTTTCTATGAATAGTAGCGAAAATCATTTTTAGTGCAAGCTTCAAAGTTGCTGATGAAACATGCAATTGCCGAGACAAAGGCAATTTGGATCCCAGGGTCTTCCAATATTTATGCAACTATAATAAATATTGGAAAACAATCTCCTTTTTATTATGTCAAATTTATCTAGAACACAAGGTAAAATTAAAATATTATTACTAAATTAATGAAAGTCAAAAGAAATATATTAATAAGGAACGAAATTTTATATTTCTAAAAATATCATTTTATTTATCCCTGTATTCTTTATCAAGCATATGAAAGGAAAAAATCTTTCCTATTTAAAATTCATTGATTTTGAAAATATTTCATTTTCTTTTGATAATTTTTTCAATTAAAACCAGACATTTTTGGACAAAAATATGTAAATGAATAAAATAATATAATGATAACAATAAATCAATCTATCTGCTGGAAAATCTGATGACATAATTTTATTTGCTTTAATCTGGCGATAAGAGGAGGAATAAATCTACTTAGTGACAACGCTTCATTGGTCTTTAAAACATAATTCCACTAATGATGGCTGCTTTGGCCTTATTTTATTTCAATGTGTCACATCCTATTCAATTTCCCGTTCCCAGGAATGGGATGGAATTGAAGTGGAAATCGATAATGCCAAATTTTCACTAAAAGAATTCTCTAGAAAAAGATTTCTTCATAAATCTTTGTGATAGCACTGCACGTTAGAGTATGTTAAAACTGTTTCTGGTATGTTTTGATCAATTTTCAATTAAACGTTTATTATGTCTGTTAATTTTTTTTGGAATAATAAAATATCATAGGGTATGTACTTTTGAATGTTGCTTATTAGTCTATCGTGAAAAGGCTGTATTACCAAGTTTCATGGGAAAAAAATTTATTTTTGATTGATTATCAAATTCTAAAAAGAACTTTAATTCTCAGTATGCCAATAAATTGTATAAGCACACATATTCTTTAGGAAATATCATGAAAGACTTCCTTATAAAATAATTCATCTATTTACTATTGTTAAGATCCTAGAGAATGATGGACAAAAGGATGTTAAAGGTCGGAGCTTAAATGTCTCTCAGGTCTCAACGGTTGAAGGTTGCGTT
>JBBMKC010085840.1:0-16927 GCA_037834085.1 Bipalium vagum | reverse complement strand
TAATAATAATAATAATAATAATAATAATAATAATAATAATAATAATAATAATAATAATAAAATAACAATAATAATAAAAAAAAATAATAATAAATCAAATTTTTTTAATGATCGAAATCTTAATTATCCTTTACTTAATAGGCGTAACACTATGGGAAATATTTACATTTGGCAAAATACCGTATGAAGATCAGCCTACTCATGATATTTTTGATTTCGTGATGAAAGGAGGGAGGCTGATGCAGCCTGAAATCTGCTCTTTGGATGTCTACATCGTGATGATCAACTGTAATTGTTTTGAATATATTCATATAATTATTTGTTTCAATTAGGCTGGTTGGAAAGCCCAAATCTGAGACCAGACTTTCAAAGCTTAATGAGAACTTTTGTGGAATATTGTAAAAATCCTGGTCGATATTTAAGCATTAAAGTAAGTAATGTTTTTGTTATTATTCTTAATGATGTAATCATCCTTTTTATTTATTTAAATATTAATTAATAATATAATAATATTTATTATTAATATATTATTTATTACCAGATTTTTATTTGCCTATTCTAATTCTTATCCATACATGAATTTAAACACGGATGAGGATATATATATGTCTTGGTCATTTTTGTCATTAATTATCTGAATCTATGAAGTAGCTGTATAAATCCACCCTCGTAGAATTAATACCTAATAATTAAGAGAATCTGAAACATTCTAGTTTGAGAATCATCAAAAATCCGATCTCTTTTCCATTAAAATAGTCCTGAATCGATCGAAACAAGTTATAATAGGAAAATGCAATATCTGGAGAATATGCAGGGTGTATAAGCAGTTATCGTCAAACATAGTGTAATTTATGAGGAGTTCTAACAGGTCTGTATAATCTTGCATGATCTCTTTGAAATATCACCTTAATTTTATTTGGCCTAACTGGGTGATTTTCTTCAACCTTTGCTATCAAATTATACAATTTTGTGTAGTTGAGCTCAGACTTCGACCAATCTCATCAAAAATATTATTTTACTATCTTCTACTTTTAGAGCTGTTACCGTTCTCAATACCATTTATTTTTCTATGCACATCTTTGTAAAGATTTTTATTAAAATTTACTCATTTCAATTTTATTGACCAAAAATTCGATAATACACGTGGAGTCTTGATATCGTACCTTTTTATAAAAATATAACAGAATCTCTTCCAAACATGGTATGATCTAGAAGAAAAATGCGGATATCCCGGGAACTATATTTTGTAAACCATTTTGAAACATTCAGCCTTTTCCGTTATTATTGCTCATCTTTCTAAATGTTTCGGCTGCGTGTTTCCCTTTTTGAAGTAATAAACAATAATATCTGGAAAAGTCATATCCTCAGATTAAGGAAAGAGAAGTGATTTGTTAAAATTATTTTAACTTTACCGTATTACATGTAACCTGAAACATATAGATTTTTCCTACATGGCAAATTACACCCTGTCATAGGCACGAACTACATTCGATCTTCGAAATAATTTATAGGTCACTCAAAAATAAATGTTAAATTAGATAAGTAACTAATTGACGGATAACTTTATATAATATGGATCAACATTTATTTAAAACATTTCTTTTGACATAGCTTTGATTTAAAATATACTCATGTACTGAAAGAAACCCATGAACCGAGTGTTAGTGATTATCCTGGAAATAAGTTATTGGCAGCCATAAGTTCTGTGGTATGTTTACAATTCTGTAGCCTGATATTTTCTTTCCTAACACAAGAAATCTCTTCAATCGGGTTCAGTTGTGAACTATACTGATGGCAAAAAAGATACCATGATTCTTCGTCTCGACTAGAACCAGAATCAAGTAATATATTAAAAATATGGAAAATTATAATGAAATTATAATTAAAAATATATTAAATGCTTGTTTAAATAATCACAAATATGATGACATATTTAAAAAAATTCTGGTGTAACCATTCAGCAAATTGAATCCTTCTGAACCTGTAATCAAACGATTCAATTGTCTTGGGATATTGTCTCGTTGATATGGATGCATTTGTCTGAAAATATTCGGATAAATCGCTTTGTATTTTCTCAATTTTTATATATATCTTTGGAGATTCCATTTTTGGGAATCCCAATATCGATGTTCTTGTGCTTCGTTAAGTAGTGTTCATCTTTCTTTGTGCAATTTAAGAGACCTACAAATTATTTCAAAAAGTCTCATGTAATGCAAAAATCAATAAAAACTATGAACCATCTCAATAATATTGACAACTTTGATCAGTTTTAATTTTTGATTAATCTTAATTTTGGTCTTAATTATTCGATTGTTGCGAGCCAATCAAAATACGGGGGAGATGCTATACCATAGAAGTCATTTTATATGTGAGGCATAATTCGAAAATAATGAGTTTCTTTACAACAGTGTCATCTGGGTATTCAAATTTACGCTTTTCTGTCGCATAAAGCAGTTTTGAGAATCTTAATATACATTTGAGGGGTGAAATATAATAAACCCTGAGTCAAGATGTTTAATTTTGATTTGACGCTGTTTTATAAAAGCAGAAATGTCTAATAAGTTTTATTATGATTGTATCATTTGATATAATTGGAGGAAATAAGATAAGTGAAAAGAGAACATTAAGAATGTTTCAGGAAACTTGTAACTCTTCTCAAGATTCAATAGAACATTTGGAACTTGTCTAATATCTACTCACAAAAGAGTAAAAATATTTTTAAAAAAATATTTGTTGGTAGATAATTTTTTTTAAATTGGTGTGTCTATATATTATACAGATTACGTCCTGGCGTTATCTTTGTGGGTAGACATTAAACAAGTACCCATTTATTTTCACATTCATTGTAAAAAATTTCCGCTTCCACTGCAGTTTTCTTGGAAATAAAGTAATGTAGAATTACTTCCCGCAAATGTCGTTTATTTGGGATGAATATTGACATTTTGAATCGTTATAATATTTAAACAAGGAATATTAAAACAACTATCTCGTGATATTATTATTTTATATGATATTTTTGTTTATAAACCAATTCAATTTAATTTCGATATATATGCAAAACAAAATTTATTATCATTTTAAAAAAAAGCCGGAGTCATAGTTGTACACCTAATAAATAGTTCATAATAAAGCACTCCCTGTATGTCTCATCTTGTGATTATGAATACTTCCTTATCGTTTTAAAGATCCTAGTTCTCCAAGATCTTTTCCTATTGAAATTATAATAATATGTCCACTTTTCGTGTACTGTTCCATTCTAAACAAAAAGACATGTTCAAGTCTACGAAGATGCGAAAGACAAATTGTGAATCGGTTGATCATACTGTTCAAAATTTTTCCCATCTGATACAATCACCGAAGTACAGTTCTCTGATTAACATGCAATCTTCTCGTCAACTCTTCCTAGACTAAGTCAAATTTTCTTTCCTTTAAATCAATATCACTGCATTTAAAGCATCTAAGCTATTTGAAAAAGCTCTCGGCTATTGTTCCATCACCATAAGTTTCTGCAAAATAATCGATTTTCTTCGGCAGATTTATTACATTGATTGAAAAGAAACAACAGAAAGTGGTGATTATATATTTAATCAACTTCCACAAAAATATCAACAAACCTCGTGATTTTATTTATTTATTTTTATTATTAAATCTGAAATAAAAGGAATATGGTTTGTTATTGAAAAATAATATTGCTTAAGAATGCAGGAAATGTTTGATTTGAGAAAAGGGAAGGAATATTTTGATAAATTTGATTATTTTTCCTAATTCTCGTTGAATTGATTAGATTGCTTGTGAAAATAGTAACGTTTTTATTAATTAATCATGATTGAATAATTTCCTGGTTATAATTAATTATAATTTAATATTACTCTACGTGGGGTTTTTTATTAGAAATAAAAACTGGTTTAGCTTTGTTAAAGTTTATCACTTATATTTTTTGTTCCTTTCTGAAAATATTGTCTATTTATTTTTTGTCTTCTATTTTTTAATTAAAATATATTTAAATTACATTTTCCTTTTAACAGGTGGTATTATAACTATGACGATTTACAGTCCAATTAAGTTCTATCTAAGTACCTTTTCATAATTTTATTAATATTTCCGTTAATCGATAATTTTTTAAATAAACAAATCCTCCTCTCAAGTCTCTCGTTTTAGTAATATTTAACTAAACTGTATTTTATTAGGGTGATCCTTATGAAATTCCATCTCCTGCTGATGTTGAAATGACGAATTTAAATAATCATTATTTTGGATTCCAATTCGACTTAGATTCAAAGAATAAAGAGACCGAAATACCTCTTCTCAGTAATGGTAATACTTCAATAGATTCTGATATGAAAAAAATATCTCCTGATCATAATTCACCTCATTTGTTCTACTCAATGTCTGATAAAGATATGCTTCCGACCAGAACGACTAATAAGATTAACAATATATTTAAAATGTTTCACGAAAATAGTAAGTTCGTCCAATCTGTTACGAAATAAATATTATGATAATAATTAGGTCACTCACCAAACTCTGTCAACAATAGCCACAGCAATAGTTCAAAATTAAGAAGTATGAATGGTAATCAGTCAAATATCAATGATGAGATCCCGCGGTATGTATCTGATCCAACAGATATATCTCCAAAGATCAGATCTCCACAAATCCAAAGTCCATTATTTAATGAGACTAAAACATCTCCAAACATTATCAAAGAATCCAAGAATCACCATATATCTCAAACAAGTAAAATTAATGAAGAGTCTGATGGTTATCTGGAACCAGTGAAGACTAATGTTAATGATCATCAATCAGTTATCACCAACACTGATGATTATTTGGAACCAGTGAAAAATTCAAACAAAACATTTAGAAGTCAAGGTTGAATATAATTTTCCATTTATTTTTTACATAATTTGATTGTTGCATCTCTTTATGAGCGGAAAAATAACCATAGTGCGACGTAATGTATATATAATGTATACCAAGAATTCAGGTTATCTACTTACAATTAATAAGTAGCTATATTGTATAAATAAAAATTATTCAAAAATTTATCAAAATTCTATCTTAAAATTCTCTAACAAATAACCATTGGTAATAGGATTAATGTTTGGATTATAATTTAATTTTATTAATTATATTTTTGTGATTTCTAGATATTTTTGTTGTGGTTTAAATCATAGGGAAAAAATAATAAATAATAATAATTATTCGATAATAAAAAATATTTTTAATTTTTTTATTTATATTTAATCTTTAAATAAATATTTAAACTGTAATTTATTTTTAACTAATTAATTTAATTTTTTTAAATAAATATTTAAATTCTGAAAATTAAAGAATTAATTATAAATATATTAATCACAATATTAAATTTTAAATATATTAAATTTTTATTACGAAGAGACCACAAGGCCATTACATTTATCCTAAGCCCAAAGAAGCCAATCACGTCCCAGTTCCAAACGTGAATCAATTATTTGAGCAGTTGACATATTCAATTAGAGTACCGTAAATGGATAGGCCACTCAATGTCAGATACAACATGAAGAAGCTAAGAAAGGAAAACCTAAAACGATTTCTTTGAGAGGGGATGAAATAGAAATAATTAAATTTATTAATGATTATTGTTTAAATAATCAGAGCAGGAACGAAAGATTGTTTTTGAAATATATTTTTGTATTATCGAATTTCTTCTCGATAATACTGAACAGATTAACAAATATTATTGAATTTGATTGATTTTTGTTTAAGTTAATATTTACCGGAAAAACAGATTAAGCAAAATAATTAATTATTAAAATGTAGAAATTGACCATTTGACTTGAAATCGATGGTTGAAGAGATAATCGAATTTTAGATGTTCCTTTTGGTGTTTTTCGTTTTTGTTATGATCTTAGAAAATTAGTTCAGTATGTCTGTTACATATTGATTGTTTTGAAGGAAGTGGATTTTGTTTATCTAACTGGAGCCATATCTTGCTAGATTATTGTTTACCAAAGGTGTGTCTGAGAGACTGATTAGGATAAGAACTCAACTATATTACCGTAGTTTAGATAATAACCATTAACATCATATTGATTTTCTATTTGATTCTAATAATAATTTATTTGATTTTACTTTTCATTTCTTCAGATCAATATGTCTCACCTTCACACGAAAATCACATACAAGATTCATCTCAAGATATTGATTCAGATCAAAAATCTAAATTACTCGGTCAATCTGACAACTATTTGACAATGAATGATGAAGACGAGCTCAATGATTCTCAGCATTACAATTTAATAAATGATGGTCATCTTGAATCAGAACTCTCATATCGGGTTATTAAATCGACCATGTAATTCAAGATTTAAGGAAATCTTTAAGGATCTTTTCAAAGAGACATCTCTTTCATTTTGGCAATATTCGGAAAACTTTTTAGAATTTGGATGCTTTTTACTTTTGACATAAAATCGATAAATCAATATTCTTTAAGTGTTATTGATTTTTGTTTAACGAATTGTTTCAAAACCTTACCTCTTCTTAAAACATCGTTCAGCTGTAAACCATAAAAATATCGATGTTACATTAGTGATAAAAAAGGAAATTCACCCATACTTGGCTGAAACCTGAAAGACGTTTGGAAATTATGTTTCTTTTTGTTATATATAAAAAGGTTTATTTTTCAATGATGAGATTTTTACTGAATGTATATCTTTGTAAAAATTGTCAACACGTTTGTGCCTGTCACTATATCGAATGTGAATATGTCAGTTTCCGTTAACCGCTACGAAATCTTCATGGCAACGCATTGTTCATTTGTGAAAATGACGGTTCATGTAGCAATAAATTGAATGTTTCTGAAATCATTTCATGCGTAAGGTGTTTTTATATATTCAACCTTTTATTTCACAATGAAAAGTTTGATTTTACTTTTAATCTCTGTTCTGCCGTATACCGTTTTATGGTGCTATTTCTATATACTGGGTTGAATAATTATTGAAATAATAATAACAACAAAATAATAATAATAATAAATAATAATAGAAAATTCGGATTAATTAGAAAGTACTTTAAATTTTTAAAAATTAAAATTCAACTTATTATCCGAATAAGGAATAAGCAATTGTGTATTTTAATAAAAAATTTTTATGTTAAACTAATATGTAATTATTTCACAATTATTTGAATTTATATGATTGAAAAATAAGTTCTGTAAGAAAAATATTACATAAGATATTATACATTAGAAAACTTGGATCAATTAATAAATAAGATTAGGGCAATTTTTTTAACCTAAAAAATTTAAGTTTATTATTAAAATTCTAACCGTATTTTAACTTTTAGCGTACCTTAATACCTATTAAGGCAAATTATTTTTTAACTTAAAGAATTTATGATACAAATTTTGTCAATTTTATCTGACGATACAAAATTGATTTAATTCAATTTGTCAATACATTTTCATATTTTAGTAATTCCAATCTTTTTTCAAAAGTTTTTTCTTTGAAGGTATGTAGCCAAACGAATTCAAGGATAAATAAATCGTTTTTTTTACCATTGTTCATGCTTTTCGTCATTTTGATACGCAATTTTAACTTATTGTGATAACTTTCTACGTATTGAGTATGCACTACCGTTTCAGGTTGTTATACTTATGAGTTAGGGATTGATTTACGTATTTTAAAGCAAGCTTTATAAGATTTGTGTTCATCCGTGCTTATGATTGATCCTGGACGTACAACATTATAAATAATAGGCAAATAGTTTCACTTTTCTTATGTTAAATGATTTGACAAAATCCTTTAGAAGGAGTTTTTGAAGTATCTAAAATTCATTATTCTCAAATCTGTTCTCTTGGACCTTTCCCACGATTTCAATTTACATTAAAATTGAGTTTCACTTCGTCACATTCCACAAAATTCCCCTTTCTCTAAGTCGAATATGGTTATTAGTATAATGCAATTTAATTTTGTCGATTAAAATATATCTCAACTTTAAGAAAACTGGAGCTGAGGTGCATATTTAACTTTTCACCTGATGATGTGCTTCAATGCAATTTTGAAATTGGACAACCAAGAGTTTGTCCGAATGCTTAGAGATGATTTCGTGAATTTAGATTTTTTGTATCTCCATTCTTATCTATCTACTGAGTTAAGAAAATTGAGAACCATTAAAATAAGAGGAATATTATATAAAAATTAATGGTAAACCAATTTCTTCAAACTATTTAATGAGAATATTTAAAGGTTGTATTGTTTCTTCTCCAGATAATTCAATTGCTGAATTGTATGGATTTTTAAAAAAATTTTATAAAAAAAGTTTTTTGAATCAAAAACAGTGAAAATTTCAAAGATAAATAAAATCGTGATTGATTGCAATATTGTAGAAGGAGGCTTTATAATGGTAGAAGAAAAAATATTATTTTTGATTTTCCTTCGAATAATGTTCCAAGAGGATATAGAATCATTGAAAGACCAAAATTTTCCAATTTATCATCCTTTAGTTACAAGAGATATTTCTGAAATAAAATTTAAGATATTTGATAATAATATAGAATTAGTTAATTTTAATGTAGAAGAAATAAGTTTTACTATACACCTCACACAAGTTTGATCTAAGACGAAGTCGGTAAAACTTAAGTGAGCTTTTCGCGAAACGAAGTTGGGCCTCCTGAGACGTAAAATTTAAAATTCATTATAATTTGCCACAAAATTTTAGAATGTTAATTGTTGATCCTTATTAGTCTGGAAAAACAATGTTATTATATAATATGTTATTAAAAAAATATTATATTGATTACAACAATTTAATTATTTTTTGATAAAGCAAATGAAATTCAAGCTCCAGATAAATTAGTAAAAAATAAGAAAGATTTAATTTTTTTTGATGATGTAATAAATGAAAAAAATTAACATATAATTGAAATATATTTTACAAGCGGAAGGTATAATAAATGTTTAGTAATATATTTATTTCAATAATATTTTGATTATACTTTTAAGACGTATAAGAAATAATGCAAATGTTTTAATTTTATTTAAGATTTCAAAATCAGATACAGATTAAATATATCCTAAAATGTTAGTAAGTACTATAGAAAAAGATGAATTTGATTATTTATATAATTTACATATGAGAGAACAAAATAATTATTTTTTATTAATTTAGAAGAAAAAAGTGTAAAACATTCTGCTTTTTTAAAAATTTTATTTTTCAAATTTTTTAATAAAAATGTCTAAATTAAATCTAAATAACAATTAATTATTAATACTATCATCAAGATCTAAAAACTAAAAATGTGAGTATTTAGAAATTTATATAAATCCTGCAACTGCAACAAACTTAAATACTAATGGAAATCTAACTTTTTCTTTAGTACAATTGGTAAATGATTTAGATTTATCAGAATTAATTTTAGCTTTTTAATTTGAAATTCAAGATATGAAAGATGGTAAAAAAATAACTTAACAAAATAACTTCTTTCAATATTTATTTTCTAATAATACTACTTTAAAATTAGGTTGAACTGAAATAGAAACAATTGAAAATGTTGGTTCGTCAAATTCTATAACTAATTTTGTAATGATTGATAAAAATAATAATAATCCAAATATGATTGGATTCCAGATAAAATCAAAGATAATGAAACTAAAGATAATAAAAGATTTAAAACTAGTAAAAATATATACTCAAATAATAAGCATATAGAAGAATTTCCATTAAAATTAATGTTTGGATTTTTACAATATTATAAGAGTGTAATTTATAAAATGCAAAGAGAATTAATATTTACAAGAAGAATTGATATTGATATAGAAATATTTTATGAACTCCAAGGAGAAACGGCAACGCTTGGTACAACATAATTGAATTTAAAACTATTTATTCCAGAATTACAATTAAAACCATCTAGTGAATTAATTCTTTTGTCAAGAATAAATGATGGAAAATCTATAAATATAAATTTTTTATCTAGACATTGTGAAGAAAGATATTTAACGGAAGGAACTACACAAACAGTACATTTATTTAATGTACCAAATAAACCTATATATATATGTATTGCTTTTAGAAAATCAGAATTAAATTTGAATAAAAATATTAATTTGTTTATTCAAAATAAAATAAAAAGTTTAAGAGTTCAAATTAATAGTTCATTCTATCCTTTAAAAGCTATAAAATTTGAAAAAGATAAAAATAATAGAACTTCAAATTATGTGAAAACATGTAAATAGTTTAATAATGATCCTCAATTAAGTTTATTAGAATTTCAAAATTAATATTCTGTATTTTGTTTTGATTTATAAGATCAACCAGAATATTTATGTATTAATGTTGCAGTTGTAACTTTACATATTTTAAAAGACTCAGATTTTAAAGGTAAAATCAATGTTGTTATGTTTCAGGAAAAATTTATGGAAATAAAAATAATAGGTGGAAAAATGTTTAATATTGAAACAAAAGTTAGACAAAAACTCTAAAATAAAACTTAAAAGATAGCTTAAAATAATGATTATGAATTATCTTTGATTTACTTTTTAAAATAAGGTTAAAAATTAAACAATTATTCTTTAAAAATCATAATAGTTAGTTAATAATTATAATCTTACAAATAATTATTTATATTCCGTCATAAACTAAGGAGTAAAAAATTATTTATTTAATTTAAAAATATTCAATTATTAAGTTACAATTCTGTTAGACTATTTTTAATTAATGTAATAAATATATTGATTTTAAGAGTATCACAGCTTGAAACTACTTTTAACTAATTTGATTATATTTCTCTAATCAAAATCATGGTCATTTAAAGACCGAACTTCATCTTCATCGGAAGACATATAATCGTCGTAGCCACCTCTTTGAAGATTGGTATAAATTATATAATCAACGTTAAAGTCAGAAAATTTCCAAAATGCAACAACTTTTTCAATAACTTTTTTAATTATAGCAAAATTATATATAGAAATAGATAGTAATCTAAATCTTAGATATTGATAAGCAAGTTTTTAGATGTTTATTGAAAAATATAAATCTGATTTAATAATATGTATATTTTCATTAGATAAATAATTTTTTATTTTATTAAATGATTTAATTGATTGAGATAAATAATAATAAATACTACCAATATTTATTCCATTAAAAAGAGTATTATTTATTAAATGACTTTGATTGAGTAAATATTATTTAAGTATTTCTATAACTTTTGAACCTCCTGCTAGACTTTGATCAATGTACAACATCCTTTTAGATATTTTTTTCATATTATTCATTACTTCTATTAAATTTGTTTGTAAATATTCTTCAGCATTTTTTTCCTTATCTTCGATTTTCTTATTATTGTTAAATAGGGTTAGATTATCAGGTATTAATAAATAATCATTAATTTTATTAACAGAATTAATAAAACTTTCATCATTAGAAGTCGAAATTATATGTTGTCTTATTTTATTAAAATTTTGCAGATAATTATTCATTTTATAAAAGAATATTTTTAATATAAAACTAACATACTAAATTATTATTATCTATATTCTTTATTTATTCTTTTGTTCCAACCAGAAAGTTTTTCGTTTTTAAAATTATTATTTTTATTTATTCATGAAATAATGTTTTTTTGAAAGATAATGGAAATGAATTGTTTTAAAAAGTTATTAAAGATTATCATTTCTTTTTCATATTTCTTTATAAAATATTTTTTAATTTCTTGAAATATATTGCTAATAATCTACTTTATTACTTTTTGATAAATTCTTTTGAACAGTTAAGGGTCTTAATTTTTTTCAGTTATTACAAAATTTAAATGTATTTTGTTATATAAATTAAAATTTGAAATTTGTAAAACATGATCTTTTTTTCCAATATTTTCCTTGATTTTCTCATGTCATTCCATCATAAAATTAAAACCTTTCATATAGAAAATCAAAACTACATCCAAATAATTCTTTTGAATGTTTAGATTCTCTTTATTCTTTTAAAACTCTATTTAAAGTAGTATAAATTTTGTTTAAATTTTAGCATTGGATTTTTTTGATTTCTATTTCTATGATAATCATTATATTTTATTTTGTTTTCTGGAATATTTCTCCGATTTTTAATATGAGTTAGGTGACAGCATTTACAATTAAATCTGTAATTAATTTTATTTGAAAATATTTATGACATTCTTTTGTTTTTATTTGAAAAGTAAATTTTTTACTTAAACTCTTTTTATTGATATTGAAGATCTCATTCTCCATTTTTAAAATTAAAATTTATGTTTTCCAAAACTGGTGAAAGTATTTCTACTCCTTATTTATTTTCAAGTTAAATAATGAAAAATCAATCCTGAAAACCGTTTTTTAATTACATAATATCATTCTGATGGTCAACATATCTTTTCAGAAGATTTGACAAGGATATCTTTTACCAAAAAATATTAACTTTGTAGAGAAGCATGATAACCCTCCATACATGTCCGACTGTCGTTCGATTGAAAACTTTTGGAGTGTCTTTAAAAATTGATACACGAGAATAATGGCTAACCACCAATATCAAACTTCTTTTATAACAGGATTGAATATTGTTACAAAAGATCACAAAAATACTTAAACAAAAATGTATTCAAATAAAAAGTGAAATGTCATGAGTGTTAATATGAATATTCTCCAAACTAGATCTAGACAGAACCATTTCTTCTGATTCTTTTATAAATTGGATTTCGTTGTACATTATCTTACCATTTAGGCAATAGTAGACAGATCTTTTCTTCTACTAATTCCGACGACGGACAGATTTTGTAGCTATTGAGAGCATCTTGCTTAAGTCTACCTTCGACTTCCCCATCAAAGATCAAGTGACACTTCTTTTCCATTATTGCTTCAATACGAATAGCAAGACTCGTATCTCTCCGCTTAACAACAAAAATCACATTCGGATTCCCAGGTTTTGAAGTCAGTCTTCTAATATCCAGACTACACTTAGCATAATGTACACAAAGGCCGTTGGTTGCGAACTTTGCTATCTCATTAAGGACTTGATAACATTGGTTTTGGTACATGTTCATCAGACATTGGTTTAAAGGATGTTTCAATATAAATAGCTTGCTATCCCTTTCAACTCCTAAAACAATGAGAACAGAGTTATTTTTAAACTTAATCAAAGAGCTGGATGCACTTATTCGGCCTATGGAATATTCATGTTCCTTTAAATCAATATCAATAATAATTTTTTTCCAAAAATCAAGCTGAGGACCTTTTACTTTCATGTGAGACTAAAAATAAATGATTATATATTTTTCATTAAACCTGTTCTCACCTTTATGAAAAATTTTTTAGTGGAGACAAAAACTGTTTCAGGGAAACATTTGGGACTGGTTTGACTTATTTCATCTGATCCAAACCAAAGACAAATCATTGTGTTCGATTGAAATTGGAAATCGGTGCAATCGATCACGTGACATTGAACAGCACATTCGATCAAAGACGACAATGCCAGTCTTTCTGGATTTGGAGGAATACACTTCTTAATAGAACGGTAGAATATGCTTGAATCGATTATTGGTAACAGGAGGATGAAACAAAAAGGGAATATCATGATATATCGTCAAACTAAAAGTGGGAGAATATTTTCATTGCTTATTTATCCATTTTCAGCAAAGATGTTAATGTTCTCTCCTATTTTATTATCCTATCTCTATTGTTCTCTTTACAACTATCGACTCGCACGACACATTTTCAAATTTCACCTGAACACTTCCTGTTCTTTTTATTAATTATTGATTCCCTAGAGGAAACGCTGAATGAATGTATTGAGAAACAAACAATTGTATTGACAAACAATTTGCTCTGTTTCTATCTCAATTTTGCTTGTCACACTGTTCCGAAGATCGAAGCAATCTCGAAGAAAAAAGGATTTTGCTTTAATATTTTGCATTTTCCAGAAATATCTTAACAAAGGAGTAACATTGAAACCATCTAAAGCGGATTTTACCCATTTCATTTCCGTATCTCTGAGAAAAGAGAAAATCTAAGAAAAATAATAATTTTCAGTAAATACGAGGATGACCCACAAGGTTACGGACATTTTAGCATAATATTGTTGATGAAGACAAACATTATTAAAATGAATTGAATTTATCAAAACACTGTCTCATTGAAAAGTCTCGGTATTTATGTTATAAATTACTATAATTATAATGAAAATAAGGTCCACTTTTGAGGTAATACTTTAATTGTTTGAACAATCCTTATTTTGGTTTTGAAACTCGCAACCTTTATTTCTAATATTGAAACAAAATTAACCATCCAAAGTTTTCGATTGAATGTTAATTGTGAGATCAAATTCGTCATCATCCAACTGGTATAAATGGTTATATTTCAGAACAATACAATAATCCATTAACAAACTCTTATCTGAGTCGCTATTTCTGTAACTGCTCTTACTCTAGCACAATAGTGTATACATCGTTCTTGATGTACCCATCCAACCAATTTTTATCTGTCTCTGATCCACACTTATCTTATCTAATCTCGTTTCTCCTTGTGGCATTCTACATTTTGTTATTCTGGGTTATATAGGCTTTGCTATTCTTTCCTAAACCTTTGGAGTAACCACCAATTCTGTTACCTGGCTAAACAAATTCATAATTCTGTCTTTATGTCTTGGTGCTCTGCCAAAGCTTCAGGAAATTCACTAAGGTGTTGTTGATGTAGATGTACCAGAGCTATTATGATATCTCAACTTACATCTAATCTTCTTACCAAAGAATCATTTCCTGTCATCGATACTTTCTCGTATTCAGTTACCCTTGCCAATTGGTTTCCTTTGTCTTAGTTTTCTACTCTTAAACATTCTGTGTCATCATAATAAAAATTGAGCTCTTTATTTTTGTATATTTATTTATTTATTTTTTCAGATATTGAAAAAAGAATATGAACAGCACCAGGGGGATAAAGTGTTTGAGTCTTGCTCCGATAGGAAGGCTGGTGATAGGATATCCAATATTATTGAAGCTTTTAATCCTTTTCAAATTTATATTAGATTGATTATATTAGGTTGGTGCAAACATAATGCATCTTTTATAACTCCAAACTTCACCTCATAAATTCCAAGAAGGCGTTTTCAGCGTCGGCTTGGTTATTGAAGCAATTACCTTGAAGGAAGTTTTGTAGATGTTTAAAAAAGTAGTTTAAAAAGTAGACGTTTAAAAAGTAACCTATTTGTCTATTGATGCTAAGTCTGGGGAATATGGAGGATGAAGCAGAATTTTGTAACCCAGTTCGTTAAATTTCTGCAAGGTTGATATTGCGATGTGTCGTCTTGCATTATGCTGAAGAATAATTGGTCCTTTTCTGTTTACTAAAGCTGGACTCAAAATTTGTAATTTTTGGTGCATATCGTTGATTTGCTGACCGTAACTGTTGGACGTAATCGTTTTTCCAGGATCCAGGAAAGTGAAATGGATCAAACCATGTACGCATCACCAAACAGTTATCATTACCTCTCTGTTGCAATTTTTGTTTCGGAAACGTTATTGGACGTTCATTTTTATCCAGCCAACCAGAGCGTTGCCTATTATCGTACAAGATCCATTTCTCATCACATGTTACAATTCTATTGAGAAATGAATCGTTCTTGTAATGGAAATGAAGGGAAGACGCAACTTCAAAGGGGCGTAATTTTTAGTTTGCATTGAGCCCGTGCGTCACCCATTTGTCCAGCTTCTTCACTTTTCCAATTTGTCCTAGGTGTCTCACAATTGTTGAATGGTGAACCTGAAGTTCTTTTGCAACTTATCTTGTGGTTTTCTTGTGGTCAGATTCAATGACAGCCTCTAATTGATCATTTTCTACAGCTGATGGACGGCCATGACCTTCTTTATCCTCCGGACTATAATTATTGTTTTCAAACCTTAAGAACCAACACTGTACTGTTGTTTTGTTCACGCTTCCTATGCCTCATACTGCATTAATATTTCGTGCTGTTTCCGCAGCGCTTCTGCCTAGCTTGAACTCATAAAAATATATTTTACAGAAGTCCTTTTTCTACATCTAAAACACAGTTTTCATTTCTAAATAAATTATGAAATATTTAAATTTTACTTTAAATTATTATTTAATTAATGCTCCTAAACAAGTGAATGTTACTAAGAATAACAATTAGATTTTAAAAAGTGGATTGTTTAGTTTAAAAAATGCTTTAGTTAAACAGTGCAAAAGGATACATTATATTTGCACCTACCTAATATTATGTAGTGTCAGATTTAACTGATATAAATACAAACTTTAAAATAATGAAGATAGACTAAAATGAATAAAGATTTTCTTGATATGAGAGCTGGGTTAGTTTCTTATTTCTAAATAAATAATTTATCATTTATTAAATATTTTAGATTCAACGAAAGTGAAATGTTCCACTGGTTAGTGAGCCAAAAGCTGATAATATTATTAGGAGTATCTTTCGCAGTGGTTCAATAATATATACAGACAAACACAAGTCTTATTAAATTTAATTTAGATTATAAGCATAAATTGGTCAAATTATTTAAGTGTCATATTAAATTGATCCAGTTTTTGATGTGTAATATTTTATGTAATATTTTGTGGACAGAAATTATAAATATAAATTCAAATAGTGGTGAAATAATTATATTAGTTAAGCAAACATACAAATATGCTTATTTCCCATCCGGATAACAAGTTGAAGTTTAATTTTACTTATTTTGCTTGCTGGTAACATTAAAATTCCCTATGGTATCACATTTATTATTATTATTATTATTAAATATTATATTATCTATTAAAGTATATGATAATCAATTTTTAACTTCTGTAACTCAATATTTGCACTCTTCATTTTAGTCTAAAGTTACTGTTCAGTTTATCTTATTTCAGAATTATCAAACCACATGCCTTCTTACCTTTCTTTTCAGACAATCTATTTATGAAGGCTCTTCAATTAT
>JBBMKC010085730.1:0-16931 GCA_037834085.1 Bipalium vagum | reverse complement strand
TTTGTTTATTCCAGATTCATTTTTTACTAAATCATATTATTTTTATAGGTGTACTCAGACTTTTGCACGGGGGTGTATTTATATATTTATATATATATATATATAAATACACCCCCATATTATATGGCATTATTTAATAAAAATATTTTTAAAATCAATCATGTGTCTGTAAAGAATAATATCTCCAGCGTGATTAAGTTCACTCAGGCTTAATGAGTTTAAATTTTCAAAATTAAAAATTGTGATTGCACGATTTTATTAATTTATTATAATTATTTCCTGTAATTTGATTTGCTTTTATTGATCGATTATTTAAAATGATCAAATAAATTAGAAAAAATAATGAAAGTAATTAATTTTTTTGCAATCTTTATTTTTCAAAATATGGATCATTTTTTAATAACCTGCCTCTTATTTTCTGAATCATTTATGGTTTGTTATCATTATGAATTTATTCAATATTGAGTTAGAAAACATTTTACAATTAGCTTTTGTCAAACTACGTTATCAAATTTAATTCTACAAGAATACCATAACTAAAAAAATCATACTTTAATTAATCTTTTTGAATTGAATCTCAGCTCTGTGTTAAATTTTTGTTCTTTTAATGGTTTCTATTATTTTAATTCTCATTCAGTCGTTCAGTATATAAAATCCTGTTGGGAATCTGTCAAAATGCTTTAATTAAAATTTTGGTATTTCCTTTACTTACTTCATCACTGACACTTGTGAATTCAATTTTCTTTGTTTTACTCTCTTTGAAATATCCTCTTTAATTTTTCTCCTGAATCTCGTAATTGTACGTGTTTGCAAGAAGGAAATCTGCAACGCAAGACGTTCTAATAAACATTTCTCATTTATAATATTTATTTATTTAGTTCATTATATATTTTTAAAATTTTTTCTACTCTCAGAAGAATGAAAAGAATTTTTGTACTTTTTTATTATTTTTAAAAATTTTTATATTATCATTATTATTTTATTTTATAATTTAATTTGATATTATTTTAGCAATATTAAAAAAATTTTTTTTCAAAATTTATGAAAAAGTACTCTAATAAATCATCCTAAAATAGATTATTATTTTTCGTAACTTTATTTAATTTTTTTCTAACAATAATAAATAATAATAATAATAATAATAAATAATAATTGATTAAATATAATAATAATTTCTATTATTTAAGAATTTTTAATAATTGAAAATATTATTTAATTGAATGATTTTAATGATTTTTTTTATATTCAGTTTTTTAAACAAATGCTTATTATCGTGGAAGTTTTTTGTCATTTATTGTTTCAAAGTTAATAAGATTAATATGAATAGATAAAATCATTATTTAAACAATGAAAAAATTATTTTCATTAAATAATATGTAAAGAAAAAATTATTGAAATTATTTCTGAAAATTATTGACCATATTCACCATGACCAGGCTTCAATAACTGAGCGACGACTTGATCCTCAGTCTGTTATCATTGCTGAGCCTATCAATAATACAAGCAATGTCAATTCAACCAACAAATCAATTACCACCCAATCTTCCTCAATTCCTCGACCTCATGCTAGTCAATCGGTATTGGAAAAACAAGTGAGCTGGTTGATTTGCGTATTACAATAAGAAGAATTATTATTTAATTTTCAATGATATTTTATTGTGAAACTTTCGATATATTCTTTACAATTTTATTATTTTGATTAATTATGAGTCGAAAATATTTATTATTTTAAACAATGAAATTTTATTATACCGCCATAGATCGAGTATTGATCATAATTGCAGCCACTGACAAAATTATCATTTCTTCGAAATATTTTTATTTTGTTATTTTAATTAAATTTGTTTTAAATCAAAAATATATTTTCAAATTCATGTTGAAAATTACATTAAACTATTCAATAGATTTAATAAAACGTTGAAAGTTAAATATTTTTTACATTATTTTATTTTTTATCTATAATTTTAGAAAACTATAATTTCTTCATTGTTTACTGTTGTTACATTTTTGTAAAACAACAATGCTTTTTATTCATACGATTCAAAAGATTGGATACAGTTCGGTTTTCAAATTCATGAAATATTTATTTTGAAAAATATTTATAATTTATGTCGAGGATATCGTTTTCCACGACGCAATTTACACAAATTCTGGAAATCATTTTTCATTTTTTATTAATGTATAATGATTATTAATTTTATTATTATTTTTTTTATTTTATTAAAATTTTTTTTTGTTTACTTTTATTGTTATTTCTATCAATCAATATTATTAATTATTTTTTATTAGTATTGCTATTACAATCAATTAAATTAAATTTGACATAATTAAAATAAAATAAAAATATTACAATTATTATTTTAAGAAAATTATTTTTTAACAACTTATTTTGTATTACTAGAAATAAGAAGAATATAAAGAACAAAAAGATAGTTTTTTGTTAAGCTCTTAATGTGTATCGTCTGCAAATAAATTTTAAATGATTTTTTATATCAAAAAAGTACTTTTAAATGCAGTCTAATTTTTCAAGTTTTTAGAAAGGGTTTGAGCTCTGTTGCTTGACTGCATTTATTTTTTATTATATTTTGTTAGCTAAACCGAAACATTTCCTGCATGTAATCAATTCTTTTGATTTTCTATAAAAACCTTGTTTGTCTCAGCTGTACAATTATGAGGTTTTATTTTATGAAAAACATTATTATTTTTTATTTAATCTGTAATTTTGTAAGAATTTTTGAAATAATATGCGATTTCTAATAATATAATAATTTTTAAAAAATTATAATGTAATACTTTTTAATTTACTTCGTATGTATTATATGCAATCTCTTGTCATTAATCAAGAGACTGATAATTGTTCTTCCTGCCTATTATTAAACAATTTCAATGGCAATTCTCAATTCATATTGATGTTAGTTTAGATCTTTTCAGATAAATTTTATTTCTTCTTAATTAATTTAATTTAATTTAATAGGTCTCAAAGTTCATTTTTATTATTTTTAAGTACCTTGTTAATCTTAACTCGTTACAATATTTAAGATAAGAATATGTATCGGTCTGAATAAAAATTGTAAAATAGACATTTTTAAAGCTGATATTCTTGATATTTCCTACCAAGAAAACACAATTATCCTTGAAGATTATTAAGTTAAGTATTTTAAGTAAAACAAATCGGATTCCATCATATTAATATCTTGGAAATGTTTTATTAATCAATAACTGTCTGAAATCTTTCAAAAATTAAGAAATTTATTATTATTAAGGATCTCATTTCAGGAAGAAGCTGTTATATTCTTTGTCAATATCAGTGTAAAATAAAATTAATTTTAAATATTAATTCAAAATGGAAATTTTGTAAACTAAAATTTTATTTTTTTATAAATTTAATTTGCTTCTTTTGTTTATTTGCTTCGTTTATCATTTTACGAACTCTCAACTCTTCATTAGTTATCAATAATTTTTAATATTTTTATTTTTAATTAATGATAATTTTATTTTAAAACAATTATTTTAGTTAATTAAAATTTAAAATATTAAATATTATTACTGACCGACGAAAAAAAGTTCGAAACATGCTTAACCAAAATGAATGTTTAAGCAGATTTCATTTTGAATTGTTAAGAAGTTTGTATTTGAAAAATGCAAATTACTCTTCTTTACAAGATTAAAATATTAATTTTCATTGAGACTTTAATTAATTAAATTTATGTTGAATATATTTTATTTTTGAAAATTGTTATTCTGGTCTTTATATCACAAATAAAAATCAAAATAAAAATAGTTTCAAATGCAAAATTAAAACTTCGGTAAAAATATGTCCAATCTGTTTAAGTTGAATTAATGAAATTGATTAGTGTAAGAAATTTCATTAAATTGATTAAAGTTTTAATTAAAACAAAATATTGTCTAAATTGAAAGATTTTCGGTTCATTAATTCAAAGAGTAAATTAAAATGATTACTCTACAAATAATGTTACAATTACTTTTAATTACGTACATGTCTAATATAATAATTAATTTGGTTCAATATAATTTAGCTATAGCATGTAATAATCAAAATAAATAAACAGTTCGGAGATGTCAAAACATTGATAGTATATTTTCTAAATTTCTTTGATTTTATTGAGAAAAATTAAAATTTTCATTGAATAATTTTATCATGAAATATCAATATAATCAAACTAAATATAAGAAATTTTCTTTGTCAGAATGTATAGTTACATTAAAATATTTTGACGAAAATGTAGATTAATTAGCATATTTATATTTCTAGCAATATTAATTATAAATGGAAAACCGAAGTATTTTTCCGAACAACTTTACATATTTCTTTTAAAACATTAAACAAAGTTGGAAATATTTAAGTATCTTGTATCAATAAATATAAAATAGAAATATTAACAAAAATATAAAAAATATTTTTTTTAATGAAACGCAAATAATGCATATCGCTTTGATCTTCTTTTGTTGTGACAATGAAACAAATCTTGTACATACCAATTAGTCATGGTTCAATTTCGATCATATATGGATCATATTTTAATAAATCTAAGTAGGATTGTATAAGGAAGAAAATCTTTTTATGCTTTAGTTTTTATAAAAATTAATTATTGATACTGTAAATATATTGTTAAAATGCAATCTCGTTTCCAGTAGCCTGGTGAATGCGAAGATAATTTTCTCTTTAGAATAAGAATAATAATTACCATTCAAATTAATGCGAAGAATGCATAATTATTTATTTTTATGCAAAGTTTTATAGATTGATGTTAATAATGATAATAATTAATAATAAAATAAATACTAAAAAGTTATTATTAGTTTTTGTGTAATTAATGGAGAGAAGAATGGACATTAAAAATTAGAAAGAAAAAAAAACATTTTTTTGTTTACTGTACAGAATATAATTTCATATTTTTATATTTTTATTGCGTTTTAAAAAATGAAATTTACATTAGATCAATTGTCCCAATGAATTATATTCAATAACACGAAACTATTTTTTAAAATTTCAGGACAAAGTACGATATTGAAATATTTTAATTGAAATTATTATTATTATATAATTTTATTAATAATTTTAATAATAATAGCACTTTTGCACTTTTTGCATTATTTAATGCAAAAATTCAAATTATAAATGCAATTTTGTTTAAATAGTAAATATTAAAAGCTACAATTTTAAATAATCGCACGTAATTATTATTTATTATAATTAATTATTAAGTAATTTAAAAATAATTTTTTTATATACTAAATACAATTTATATTAATATATATCAAATTTAATTTTACCTTAGCAAATCATGGTACAGTTGAATAAAGTTTTGTTATTCATATATAAATTTTAATAAAATTTTTCAAAATAGTTTTTAAAAAGTTTTGCAAAATAATTACATCTTTTATAATAATTTGCATTATTTTTAAATGATTTTGCATTTTTTTTTAATAATATTTTTCATTTTTTCGGTTGCTATAGTTATATTTATATAATTATATTGGGTAAACTGGATTAGCAATATTATTTTTTATCACACACCAATATATATTTTTCAAACGATCTTTAAATTAAAGAAATTAATTAATTAGGAAACCTTTTTCAAATACCTTTCTTGAGAGCAATTAATAAACCTTATTTCTTACAAAAATCTGACATTTAGTATTAAATATACTTCAATATTTATTTACACTTAATAATTAATAAAATAATTACTTAATTATAACTTGTAATATATAATAATAATCCCAAAACAAAATAAAGAAAAATAGAAATTTTTATATAATTGCATTGGAAATTTCCTAAATTCTCAAATCTTTTGTTGTGGTTGTTTTTTCGAGTTTCCAGTTCTATTTCTCCGGAATTATTGAAGCAATGAAAATTGTTGTTTGGCCACGCTAATGGATTAAGAATGTCAGAAAAACAATATAAATTCCAAAATACATCATTTGCAACTTTTAAAACCAAAATTAGAATTTTCTTTTATTTTTCTTTCAAATTTTCAATTACCGCATTATATACGAAATTATTAATAAATATTATTCAGAATTTTTTTCTCCTTTATACGATAGCATAAAATAATAATAATAATAATAATAATAATAATAATAATAATAATAATAATTAATAATAATAATAATAATTATTATTATTATTATTTTAAAATTATTAAATTATTTTTTGTTTCATTTATTTTTGACTTTAGCTGTGAATGTTTTTTAATATTCTAAAAATCTAAATTTGTTTCAAAAAGAAATCTAAAAATTCAATAATTTTAATAAAATTTATTAATATTCTAAATGGTATAAAAATCAGATAAAAACATATGCTCCCTATTCTTATAATGCGTGATATTGAATTCATTAATATTGATTTCTTTGAGATTTCCACTTTCTTGAGTTTCTCTGTTACTTTGAATATCTAGAAAAGTCTGTTTTTGTCAATTATCTCTTGTTTAAGAGTAATAGTTATACATTTGATTTTTTTGTTCTGTTAAAAACGGGTTGCTTATCAACAGGAATCTTTTTCCTTTAGACTCCTTTAGAATGGCTGATTATATTCAATATTATTTCATAGATTTATAATGCGCACGAATATTTCACGTTTTAAATCAATCGTCGATCAAACAAATGCCGTTGACAAGGGTATCATTTTTGTTTTCTTTAAAGTATGAGTTTACCAAAACCGAGATGCGTCGTTGAATATATCTAATAGTGTCACATATGTTTACAAAGGTTTTCAGTCTGTCATACATAACCACGCTTAATACCAAGAAACTAAATTATCTTTTGCATAATTTATCGATATAATCTTAAAGATGAGAAGTGATCTCAAAAAATATAATTTTTATGATTAATCTTTATTTTGATCCTCAATGATTACTTACTGTCATTTGTGACATAATATCGTTAGAATTGTGTTCGCTTATATATTTGATATTGATTTCGTATGATTTTTATGTTTTTAAAACAATTATTTCTGTTCTTTCAATATGATTTCGTTTCTCTTTATTTACCGATTCTTGTGCTTCGTCCGCACTGATATAGACGGAACCTTTACAAATATTTTGTATTTTTTATTGTGAAATTCTTCATCTCAAAGCAATTTCTTAAATTAAGAATGGTTGGAGATATTTCTTAAAATTAATAATTTATGGTTATATAAGTCGACCATTTATAATAGTGTCAAATTAAAAATATTCTGATGTAAAATATGTGCAAGACAATGATTAATGAGAGTAATTCAGAATTAAATCTAAATAAAGTTAGGTAAAATTATAAAATATCTGTAGCTTCAAATAGAGATTATTTATTAAAGTTTAAGTAATTCGATAGTGTTTATTTTCAAAAATTATCACTATTTTATCTTCACGACATTCTAAAAGGCATTCTAATGAATTTTTAGTCAAATTTTGTATTCTGCTATATGGGAAGATATTAACTGATATAAAAAGTATCACCCCATGAAAAGTCTGAGTACACATGTAAAAAATCATATTTTATTAAAAAATCAATTAGAAATCGATACATTTATAAATAGATTTTACAATGATATCTAACAGAGTTATGAACAGAAAAATGTACTGCCATGGTTACATTACAAAATATTGGACATACTTTTCGTCGAATTACGAATTAAGCGCCGATTAAGAAATACTGGGCTATTTGGGCTTGTAGTACTTAAAAAACGACTGTTAGCAAAAGATAAGAAGAAGAGACTTATATGTGTAGGTTGACACCAAAACATTGAAACAATGGAAAAATTTTTCTATGGTGTGATGAGTCTAAATTTTAGATTTTCGGATTAAAAATGGAAACATAAGTAAACATTAAATTAGGAGAAAGAATAATCAGTGTGTGGTACCAACAGTATAGCATGAATCAGCATTGGATCAGTAATGGTATAGATTTGTTTTGGAAACAAAAATGTTGTAAAATTAGTCAAAGTTAATCGAATTCTAAAAGGTGAACAATATAAAGGTATTTTAGTACACCACGCTGTTCCAAATGGACTGCATTGATTAAACTGCTGAATTTCAACAACAAAATTTAATAAATAATTAATATCTATAATTTTGTAGGCATTTGAATAATGATTGACGACTCCCAAAAACCGCCATTTATTTCTTTACAACCTAATAGAAAGGCAGGTATTTATTCAGAGATCATCAAGAAGACAGAGATATATGGATGAAAGAAATATTTCATTGTTTTTGTGTTTTGTGGTCACTATTTTCATCAAAATTTTTAAAATTAATGTTAAAAAGTTATTAAAAGAAATATTCTATAAAATAAGTTTGTTAACTGAAAGTAATTATGTTTTTCGATGATTTTTTTACTTAGACTTTTGCATGGGGGTTTAAGATAGGGTTTTGCAAATATTTTTTATTCTTAATATTCTAATTAACATTTAATTTTAAGTGATAAATTATTTTCTCCTTTTTATAACTCAAATATGACTATACAAAAATATATTTATTGTCATTTATTTTATTTTAAAATAAGTATTTCTTCGTAATTTAATTTATTTCTTAATATAATATTGAGCATTTATTTATTTTTTAAGTATTCATTAATTTTCTTAAAAGCAAATTTATTTCCACTTTATTAATATCAATTTTTTCTCATAATTGAAATGATTTTTCTTAATATTTATCTAGAATTATAAATGATTTAAACGATCAACAAACCTCAGATAAGTAAACATTTATGTCATAACATTTATTATGTCATTTAGAGTGCAGCTTTACGAATTTGACTTATTATTATTATTATTATTTTTAAACTTGATTAAATAGCCCATCTAAGTCAATGCTTTCTCTCTTGTTTTAACTAGGTTTCGCTTATTGTTTAATTTTTCCATCACTGTCGTTGCATAAAAGGTTGATAGAAAATGAATTCTCTGAGGGAAAATCGAACAGCTTTGCTCTTTAATATTTAATATTTATTTGAAGTGGTTTTCTATTGCTATTTTCCTAATATTTATTCAATATGAGAAAGTCAGGCTTATTTCCACATTACAGTGATAATTCTGTGATGACATCCATTCTATTAAACTTAAAAGTTCAAATATGATAAAGTCTCCTATATCTCTTTATTATTATTGTTAATTTCCTCTTTTGATAATCATTTCACATTTTTAATTTCTAAATAAAATATTTATTGTATAATATTAAAATGTCATGAGAGAATTATAAAACGATTATTAAAATGACTATGATATAAATTTATAGAATGATTTATAAATCTATTATTTAACACTTAATTATTTATTATTTAAATAGATTAAGAAATAATAAATTAAAACAATATTTTTTTATTCGATTTTTTAATTATGTTTGTTGAAATTAGTATAATGCTTTCTAAATATATTTTTTTAATTTTATAATGAAACGAAATATTTTTCCTACTGAATTGTGAAACAGCTGTCCAATTGATATATAAATTTTAATTATAAATAAAAAATATTATTTGATATATTTTATGAATGATAAGGAAAAGATAAGAGTTAAATAAATAAAAATTGATAATAAAGTTAAATATTGAATGTAATAATTATTGATACATCTTTAAAATAAAAGTTTCTTATTTAATTCTATGATCACTTGGATATCATTCTCTGATTGTCGAAAAAAATATAATATTTTAACAAATAGGAGAAATTATTAGTTTTATATTTATTTTTATTCTATCCAGATTATTTAAATCGAAAAATTTCAAATAATAATAATAATATAGTAATAATAATAAATTTAATTTTATCATGAATGATTATTTGAATTCTAATTTCCGTCGTTGTCAGTTAAACAGGATGTGTAGTACATATTAAGAATTGTTTTAATTCTGTCAAACAAGTTCTCGTTTGGGTGTTATTTAATCTGCATTATTCTAAATTGCGCTTGGCTTTGGTATAATCTTTCATTACATTATACGAAAATCTGCACTATTTTTTCTTGCAATACGCTTCCATAATAATATATCTATAATTTTAAAATTTATTTTATAAATTAAAATTCATTTGTTTTTGGTTTTTTCTATGCACTATTTTTTCTTGCAATACCCTTCCATAATAATATATCTATAATTTTAAAATTTATTTTATAAATTAAAATTCATTTGTTTTTGGTGCTATTAGTTAATAATTAAATATCAATTTAAATTTTATGGATTTTTCAATTTTTCTATATTCAATTTTATTTATTAAAACTGTTTCGAACTTTGTTAAATTATGCATGATACCTCAACCAGAATTATATTATCGATCAATTTTTATCATAGTTTATAAACTTTGGATACCGATTTATTCTTTAATATCTCAATTATTATCAATAAGTAATTGCATTTTTTTAAAAATTTTTATATAAAATCAAAGTTTTCTAATTAATATACCCAATAATTTATTTTTTAAATATTAGAACAATCATTTGAATAGATTTCAGATTTTATTCTGAAAATATGCGTTTCATGTATTCTAGTTGTCACAATAAAAAGTTGTGGGTTTGATAATAAAAGAATTATTATATTAAATTTGTTTAAAAAATTCAAATATTTGAAATACCAGGCGGTTTTTTTAAGCACTAGCCAAGATACTTTTAGTAATTCTTAAGTACATAATCATTTAAAATTTAACATTATAACGACCATTATTTTGATAATTGTCCAAAATGGAGACCAAGTTCAAATGTTATACAAAAAAAGATTAGAAGAGCTCTGCAGCTGTTTTATACAAAAATAATATAAAATAAATATAAATAATATATGAAATAACAGGAATACGGTTAAGGACAGTAGATAGAACTGTATTTAAAATAAAAAATAGAATGAAGTCTTGAAAAAAATGGAAATGGAATTAGAAGGATCATAAATTTTTTTTAAAAAGATCGACAGAGACTCAGGCAACATGTTATAAAATTTGATTTGTGTGAAGATATGGTAACTCGTGGATTCCCTAGATTATATTACATCCCAACACTATTTTAAATTACCTGGATCTATCGGGATTTTCAAAATTTGCTCCTAGGAGAATGTTAAATTGAATAAGGATAAGGAGAATAGAATCAAATAGTTTGAGGAAACAGAACAAAATGGTATAATTGGATTTTTGCTGATGAGACCAGATTTGAGCTGCATGACATGAAAGGAAACGCTGGTTCAAGGTTAGACCTATGGTATGTGCTCCGACCATACCTCATTTGTACCATTATTAATGATACGGGGTGCTATTCGTTCTACTGGGAAGTTAAAAATGATTTTTATAAGAGGTGCAGTCAACAGCCAAAAATATATGGAAATATTTGCAGAGGCTAAAAACTCATTAAAAATTCTTCAAACGAAATCATTTGTCTCTCAGCAAGATGGCGCAATAGGTCATACATTTAAATCCACATCTGAATGGCTTCGGGAAAAAAGTTGGACGGTATCATCATGACCAACTAACTCCTCTGACGCCAATCCCATTGAAAATCTGTGAGGACTAATGAAAATTGAGGTACGAAAAAGACAACCAAAAGATGTGGAACATTTACAAATAGTCATAAAAGAAATTTTGGATGGAATTTCTATAAAAACTGTCAAGTCATTCGAAACATGCCAACAAGAATTGAAAACTGTTTTGGGAAAAATGGGGAACAAATTAAATATTAATATTTATTGTTTTATTGAAATAAATGTTTGCGAAATATTGATCATATTTTATTTTTTTTATTTAAAGTTTATTTGTTTTACAGGGTGTTCCATAAGTCCCCGTGGAAAGTAAACTTACATATTATTATTATTATTAATAAATTCAATCTATTGAAATTTCTATTTATATAATATTAAAGTATGTAAGTCTAAGTTTTTTAATATTTTAAAATTAGATTTAACGGAAATTAAATGCCGAATTTGAGAAAATCTCACCAAGTGAAAGTGCTATAAGAGAGACTTTTCATCGTTTTGTGAGATTGGCTCGGTGGAAGATCGTGAACGTTCTGGAAGACCAAGGTTGATCGCTGAAAATGAAGTTAAGAAAATGAGTGAAGTTATTGAAAGTGACCCACAATGCAGTGTTCGATCTGCTGCAACCACATGCTTCATTTCGCGAACAACAACCCATCGAGTTATGAGAGAACATCATTGAAACCCTTTAAGGTCCATTTCACGCAGGAATTACATAAAGAGTATTTGCAAGACATAGTTGAGATGTGCAAAATCCTGGTCCTAGTGTTAGAAAATGTGGATATTCAGGAAAATATTTTCTTTTCAGATGAAGCAAAGTTTTACTTAAAAGGATTAGTAAATAAACATAACGTAGGATATTGATCAGAAGTAATCCACATGTTACTTTTGAAACTGCTAGAAAATTCCAGAAGGTAAATGTTTGGTGTGCTTTGTCAAAAAATAAAATTATCGGTCCGTATTTCTTTGAGGATGAGACTGTTAATGGCCAAAATTATCTATCAATGCTTCAAGATTATTTTATGTTTGAAGTGAGGAAAATGTACAAAGTACGGCCTCTGGTATTTCAGCAAGATGGAGCTTTTGCGCATTTTTCAACAAATGTACGACGATATCTTGATTCTCATTTTCCGAACAATTGGATTGGAAGATGTGGTTCAATTCTATATGCTCCACGTTCACCAGATTTAACTCCTCTTGACTTCTATTTATGGGCGATTTGAAAACAAAAATCACCGAAGAAATAAAAATTGTTACCACAGAAACTTTGAATAGCCTATTTTTAAATATTGTAAAAGGGATGAATTTATGTTTATCAGTTAAAGGTAGTCATTTCGAATAATTGTTGTATATTTTTTTATCTGAAATAAAAATTAAAAGATCTGTCATTAATTTTATAAGGCAAGGGATTAAATATCTCAATCTGCTTAAGAAATATTTGAGTTTACTTTTCGCGGGGACTTATAGGACAAAAAATGATAAAAATTAACCACCACTTTATATTTTGATAACTATATAATGTCTAAATGATTATTATTTGATGAAAAGGATTTTATAAATTTGACGGATATATGTATATTCATGTGCCAAGTCTCTTTAAAATGAAAAAAATTATTGATCATTTTCTCTGTTTTAATATTTATTTTATATATCGACTTGAATTATTTTTTTGTGAAATTGAATGGAAAGTTGATCAATTTTTTCGTCATTTGATTACGCCATATTTTATTTAACAAAATAAATTTTAAATTCAATGCAATCATTTAGTTTATTTTTTAACATTATCTGTATTTAGAACTCTATGAGAATATTTCCAAAACTCCAGGAACAAAACAATCCTTTCAAACGCGAATGCTCTGTGAAAATTTCAGATTTATCGGCAAACACAGAACGAAGAAGTAATTGGAATAATTGTTAGTTTTTCGACAATCTTCTTTATATAACATTTTATATTATAAAAATTCATTTATTTAATTTCTTCTTCTTCTTCTTCTTATTATTATTATTATTATTATTATTATTATTATTATTATTATTATTATTATTATTATTATTATTATTACTTGAATTATTTTTAAAACCAAAATGTCTGTCATTCTTGTAATGTTTCATTAAATTTTCTTTCCCGAATAATAGTAGTTCTTTGTGCAGTATATATCAACCGAAAAATGGAATATTCTGCTAAAATAAAAGTGAAACTCTTTAAAAAAGAATATTCCAAAGGAATGTTTTCGAAAATATAAATTCTTTATCTTTCTGATTTTCTTAATAATGAATATTGGTAAAAATCTATTGAGAATTATATATTCGTTTATTTTGATAAATTAAGTTTTGATCAATTATATTTTTACCAAAAGTTAATGTCGTAATTGAATATTGTGCGTGTAAAGGTTTTGCTTTATTATTTTCGCCAATTATAATTATTGAAAATCTTATCTCATTCGAACTATTATGCAAATTTAATCCCATTGGAAATCTTAATTGAGAATATTTGAATAGAAAATTCAATATTATTCTCTTACATTTTACAACAATAATTGAATATTATTAATTATCGATTTTATTAATTACACTTTACTACTACTAATACTACTTATAATAAAATGATAAAACTTATAATAATAATAATAATAATAAGAATAATAATAATAATAATATTATTATTATTATTATTATTATTATTATTATTATGATTATTATTATTATTATTATTATTTTGAATATTTTTGAATATTAAGGTGTTCAATTAATTTTCCAATGTAGAACTAAAGATGTTATATGATAAGTTTTAAAAATAATAATTCATATAAAACAATTTATACTTAATTATCTGAATACTCTTGCTTTTCTTTTCTGCGATTGTGAAAATAATTATGCCTCAATCTGAAATCTAAATTTTATTTTTATTCCCTAATTAACTATGATTTTTAGTGAAAGAAATTTTTTATTCTTATTATTTTTAAAATTGTATTTGTGGTTTTAGGTGTAAAACAATGAAGCTAAACAACTCTTTAATTTTGATATTGATACTTTTTTCAATATCGTTTGATTAACATTTATTTTTGAAATAAAATTTCATCAAATTGGTCTCAAAACTATTGAATTTTTCCCAACTAATTAAAATAGTTTTCTTTGTTATTTATTTATTTATTATTATCTATGCGTTTAATTGGGTACCCTTATTAATATACTGAGATTATGAAATGATTAACATGGTTTTCCGCTGACTGAATTTCTGTAGAATATATAAAAAGTTCCCTCAATTTTTATTATCTTTAATTTTTTGAAATGTAAAATTTTTCTAATATAAAGAATTTAAGATATATAATCAAAATAATTAGAGAGATTTGCCTAAGATATCTTTGAAGTGTCATTTGTTTTTGATATTTTTTTGCAAATTTTCAAAAGAACTCTGATATTTTTATTTTTGATCCAATTCTCAAAATTTCGCTCTTTACGATAATCAATCAGTTTTTATCAATAGTAAATGTGCTAATTAAGAAATTTCATTATGCTAATTAATTAATTCACTTTCTTCTTTATTCAACCAAATATTTTGACTATGCCAAGCTAAGTCTTCGTGAAATATTCCATCAGATGATTTTTTTGAAAATTTTCCCATCGAAGCCTGCTGGGTTTCAGAAAGTGTATTCAGTGTCAAAATTTAAATAATTCCCGATCTAAAGTAATGCGATCACAATGCTCCCAGTCAGAATCATATGATTACTAAAATATCATTTCCTTTGATTCCAGAACTGATAACCAAGTTCCAGAATTATGTTATAATAGTTTAATATTTTTTGACAAATCCTTCAAAAAATTTTAAATGGCTCCGAATCATTGGAGAAAGAAAATATTTTCCTTTTTTTTACAAAAATGACATGATTTTAAATAAAGGATAAAACTTCAAAAAATCTTTCATTTCTTAATACTTTTATCCATTTAATAATAACGATTTATTAAGTTCAGTGTATCTACTGCCAATTACTCAATGTGCCTTTCTATTTATTTTCTTTTTTCAGGAAAACTGGAGAATATAATATAATTTATTTTCAGAACTATTATTTTTATTTGTTTTTTCGAAAATTTTTAAAAGCAGTTCTCTCATATTATTATTTTTTAAGTGTAATTTAATTTTTATTATTTTATTTTTCAATTATTATTTTAGTTTTTCAACTAATAATATCTCGTTTTCCTAATTCCTTTAATTATTAATTGCAAAATTTCAATTTATTTAACTTTATTAATATTAAGCATACTAAAATATTTTATTATTTAATATATTTACATTTATAATACTTTGGTAAAATATAAAAGGAAACAGGATCTGTTATTAATTGATAACGTGTAGCCTTCAGCAAGTAAATTACAAATTATTTTTCACAATATTACTGAAATTTATAATGATTTATTTAATCTTAATTTAACTTGAAAATAAAAATGGAGAAAATTGAGATAATTCCTAAAGAGAATCGTTTTTAAAGCTAAAATCATTATATTAACATGTTTGGCCTATGATTTACTATGTATTTTTTTCTTACAGCATCAGCAATTAAAGAAGAAAGTCTTGAAAACCATGATCAATCAATTTCAACGAACTCAGTCAATATGTCACCTTCTTTAGAGTCGTGCTCCAGTCAGAATAACAACAGCCATTATAATAATAATATCAATATCAATAATAGTCATATTTACAAGGATAATGACAACAATAATAATAGTATTATTCCTAAAGAGTCGCAAGAAAATAATTTTAGCAATATATTTGGCGATGATCCATTCAGCGCAGCCCCCATTGATCCTGCAATTCATATAAAACAAGTTAAAAAAGTATTTTTTTAAAATAAAATTGGCCTGTAGTTATTTTTACCATTATTAATATTACTGAAATCATTATTTTATTTATTGTTTTGTTTTATTTATTGTGAATCTTTAAAAAATATTTTAAGAGGGAAATTGGAAAAATTTTTGCCAAAGGAAAATGAATAGAAAGCTCTTACGTTATATTCCATGACCGTTCAGCTCATTTAGATTATGCTTAATTTTGGCCAAATTGGAAACGGAGTAAAGTTTCCCTAATGAAATTTATGAAAATCACTATTGTGCCATTTGTAGAAGATAAAAAAATAATTATTATCTGAGAAATCAATGATGCTTTTATCAATCCTTTGAGTTGATTATAATTCTATTATTTATGTGTAAAAAGTCAAAATTACCACCTATTGTTGTGGTTTAGTATTGATGTGACACAAAAGCTTCTTTTCAAAAACGTTTCTCAATAAAGAGTATAAAATCAACCAAATCTTTCTTGAAATGGAATTGAACAGAAATTGAACAAACTCTTTCAAATATCACAATTGACAGGAATCATTATCAGTATCCTTATAAATTTAAAATTGTATTGTTTATAGTACAACTTATTTTTACTGTAATTTTATGAATAACATTTATATTCTCTAATATTATAAGTTGTGTTTAGGCTCTTACAGAAATATATA
>JBBMKC010085620.1:0-16932 GCA_037834085.1 Bipalium vagum | reverse complement strand
AATAAATCCTTATGAAAATGATCTATTTGTATTATATTTAAAAATTCAAGTACCTGCCTAATACTTTTGAGCGGTAGTGTATATATATTATTATTATACCTATTTCATTTATTTTTGCTTATTAGTTATTATTATTTAATTATCGCTTTAATTTTTAATATTTTATCAATCAATCAAATTCGACATTACATTTAATACATAAGAATAAAAACAAGAATAAAAACAATACAACATTAAGGGATCACAAATACACATTGTTAAATGTTTTGATTCACAAGTTTTAATCAAATATGTTTATTGATTGTTCGACGGAGTTGGCACTGCCTGAATCACGGACGCTGCTCCTGGTATGCTGGCCAAATCTGCTCGTGGATTTAGACTTGGTCGTAGTCTCCACAAATCCTTTTGCATATCTATCGTGAAGAATAGATAATTACTGGAATATTCGTCTCCTGAAGTCAATTCGGCAATTTTTCCTCAATTTGAAAGTTTGTCCTCAATTCGGCAATCTGTCCTCAATTCGGTAATCTGTCCTTAATTCGGCAATCTATCCTCAATTCGGCAATTTGTCCTCAATTCGCCAATCTGTCCAAAATTTGGCAATTCGTTTTCAAATCGAAATGTTTCTCTTTCTTTGGGCAGCTTTCTGGGAATAGCTGTCTCTTTATATAGATATAGAGATTGGTATACAATCCTCAATCCCTACGCTTTGAGACGGCTATTTCCTTCAATAGTGCATTAATTCTGACTTTATCTCCATGCCGTTATAAAGTTAAAAAATTTAAGTAAAAAAAAGATGTATTCTCACGACGGGGCATAATTTCTATCTTAATAACTTATTACCATCATATATCAAAATCTTGGCAGCGATATTTTATATTACTTTTTAGTAATATTTTTTAATATTAGTAAACATTTTAATTAAAAACTTTATTATTATTATTAATCATCAAAATCTGGTTTAATATTATTAATCTTTTTATTATTATCAATTCCCAAAATCATTATTATTACCAAAATTTGGTTTTGTGCATTTAGCAAACCCAGCATTCTTATTCTAATTCTGACTCTTTTACGGTCTTTATAATTAATTTATTATTGTATTATTCTAGACCTAAATGGTCTTATAATTCAAATGATAATTAAAATGTTAAAGGGATGTGCCAGTGTCTATCCAAACAATTTTGAAAGATTACATAAAATAAGAATTATTAGATCATTTTAAAAATTACCCTGCAAATAAATAATTACAAATTAAATTCAAATATAAGAAAATAAGTAAATGAAAATTTAAAATGTCTGAAATGAAAATCATTTAAATAAATCTTTGTTATTGAACTGTTTACAGTGTAATCAAATTGATGTTCTATTGTTTTGCGTATTATTGAAACTGTAATGCATTGACAATAAGCATTTTGACATCAATAACATTTAATAGATAAATTTGAAAGCTATATATTACTGTTATATGATGAATTTTTGAATCTCAGAAAAATCTTAATTAAATATATAAAGCTGATCAAAGATTATGAAATTTATGAAAACATAAAATATTTCAACTAACATTCCTATTCTTTTAAAAAAAAATTAAACCAAGTATTGAAATTTAAAATTTTTATATTTTTATAACTGAATATTTGCGTAATTTGTTCAATTTTTAGTTCTTCCATGAAGTATTAGGTTTTTTATAGTTTAAACTTCAAAAACTACATATTTTATTATATGATATCATTACTATATTTTGAAAAAATCAATAAATTTTTATGAAAATTTAAAATTTTAATACAGTTACTTAATTTGTAAACTATATCAAAAATATTTGTTTTAAATATCTATTATTTATAAATAAGAAGTGTAATGGCTACCGCTTGTATTTTTATTATATTTTAATGTAACTACTTTTTAAAATTCACAATTACTTTTAATATAATGTATTAATTTAATTAAAATTTTAGAAGAAAAAGTTAAACCTTTGATGATATATCGTGAAATGTCAATAAGTGTAAATGGTAATACCATTGCATCAGATGATGCTCAAAAACGTAAACAAATACAACAACAACTAATTTTAATATTTCATGCTTGCCGATGTCAGAAACATTTTGAAATAAATGGAATGACACCTTGTTCCAGCCCACATTGTGCCATGATGAGAAATGTTTTGTCTCACATGTCCATGTGCAATAGAGATAAACAATGTCCTTTTTCACACTGTTCAACATCAAAACGTATATTGTCCCATTGGAAAAGATGTGGCAAATTTACATGTCTTATTTGTGCGCCCATAAAACAATCGAGTAAAAGTAAGACAAGTTTTGAAACCGCAGATCAAGATGTACATGTGATAAATAATGAAATTACCATGAATCAAGACAAGAAGTCGATTGAAAAATCTGCTGATTATAAATCTGAAATAAATGACAATAAAATGAAAGATAAAAAGACTCTCGATAAAGATATTCGAAGCACACTTATCAATAGAATGTAAGTTTGGTTTTTATTGTTAATTTATTAATTTTTTGTTACAGCGTTGAAACCATTTTGCCAGTGAAGGATTGCGGTAAAGCGTATAAAGATGAAAGAATGATAAATATAATAAATCATGCCAAAAAAATCGAAAATGACAGCTACTTGAAATCGAATTCTATAGATGAATATTACAGATTATTAGCAGAGAACTGTTTTATAATCCACAAAAAGCTTTGCATAAGTCAGAAAAACTCGGAAAACTGTGTAAATTATCCAGAAATAATTTCTAAGCCATCAACGATTTCGGCTGATAATTCCACAAATGACAACGATTCCGATTTGTTTTCAATATCCAATAAAGGGTGTTCCGATACGGATCACTTAAATCATTTTGAAAAAATTTTACAAAACGAATACGAGAGACAGAGAAAGTTACTGTTGAATTACGACGTAAAAAATGATCCAAAAATAAAGGAAATAAAGAAGGAACCGAAAATCGAAGTAAAACAAGAAGTAGCAGTTCCAGAACCGGAAGAACCGAAAAAACCGGATTCGACTCTGAAAACGTGGACCAAAGATGAATTGATTGCTGCGTTCAAAGTTTTCTTTGATTATGTCAAAAATAACAAGGCTGCTCAATCATTTTTGAATCAAGTTGACATAAAAAACTACAGCACTGGTGAATTATCGAAAATCAACTCGAAACCAATAACGCTGTCGTCCATTAATCAAAAACTGGAGGATGGAGAATATGATGATCCTTGGGCCATTGTCGATGAATTGAATCTTTTGATTAAAAATATCTGCATTTACACCAAGAAAAAGGGAAAGTCTAAAAAGGATTTTGTTCAAGTATTTATTGATTGATTATCTTTTGTTTTTTATAATTTTTTTAAGAGCATGAATGAAATACAGGTGCAAATAGACGAAATAATGGTCACACTCGGATTTTGCTGTGGACGAGTGGAGGTCTATCAACCATTAACTTTGTTGTGTTGCACGGCTAATGTCTGTACTATAAATAAGGATTCAGTTTATTATGTTTATCAAAATGAGAGCTCAGAGTAAGCAATCATTTTTTGTGATAATAATGCGTACTATTTTTGCGTTTAGAGATAAAGTACCAGGAATGTCAGTCGAATCTTATCTGTGTTGTGAAAAGTGTTATTCGGACAGTTCTTCGAAAGTTACATTCATTGCCGAGTCTAATGAATTATTGTTCGTTTTTTGTTATAATTTTGATACCTGAATATTTTATTTTTTCGTATAGATTGGTCAAGAAAGAATTGCTGGTGAAGAAGAAAAATAATGTCGAAATACACGAAGAATTCGTTTTTTGTGGAGAATGCAAAAGAAAATGGCACAAGGTCTGTGCCTGTCACATCGACGAAATATGGACTGCATTTTATTGCAAAAACTGTTTACAGAAAGTGCCAAAGCTGGTATTGAAGGAAAACAAATACACTGCAAAACGTTTGCTACCATCGGTTTTGAGTAACTTTCTGGAAAAACGAGTCAATGATTATTTAAAGAAAAATGAAATCACCACCGATAATGTAATCATAAGAGTCCTTTCCAGCGTCAAGAAAGTTACCGACGTTAAACCAGGAATGAAATCATTTTTCGGTGATGCTGAAACTTCATTTCCGTACAGATCTAAGGCGATATTTGCATTTCAAGAGTATCAAGGTCGCGAAGTCTGTTTTTTCGGTCTGCACGTCCAAGAGTATGGTTCGGATTGTCCGGAACCAAATAGAAGACGGGTTTATGTGGCCTATTTAGATTCGGTCAAATTCTTTGAACCTTCAAAACACCGAACGAAAGTTTATTATGAAATTTTGGTAGGATATTTGGATTATGTTAAGAAATTGGGCTATGTGATGGCTCACATTTGGGCCTGTCCGCCTAGTGAAGGAGATGATTATATATTCCATATTCATCCACCAGATCAACGAATTCCGAAACCGAAACGATTGCAGGAATGGTACACGAAAATGTTGGATAAAGGCATGCAAGAATTGGTCATTGATGATTATAAAGACGTTTATAAAGATGCTCATTTGTCCGAGATAAAGTCTGTTGTGGAAATACCATATTTTGAAGGAGATTTTTGGCCAAATGCATTTGAAGATATTCTGAAAGAGTTTGAAGAAAACAATCGCAAGGCTAAAGAAACCGTGCACCAGGAAGATGAGGATAATGAGAACCTTGATACATCATATGAGATAAGTAATGATAACATTGGCAATAAGAAACCGAAGAAAAGGAAACAGAAAAAAACAACGAGTATTGCAGCCACTTCTAAGAGGAAAAAATGCCACGATCCTGCCGATATTGTTAATGAATTGTTTAAAAAGGTTCTGGAAATAATGGAGAAACACAAGGACAACTTCTTTATAATTCGACTACATCCCCAGAAAAATGTTGCTAACCTTAAAGAAATATATGATCCAGATCCTTCAGTAGAATCGGAATTGATGGATGGCAGAGAAAATTTTCTACAAATGGCTCGTGCTAAGCATTTGGAATTTTCCAATCTGAGGCGATCCTTATTTTCCACTTTAGTCATGTGTTATGAATTACATAATGAAATGAAACAAAGTTTCTGTTACACCTGTAATGCTTGTAATGCTCAAATAGAAACGAGATACCATTGTGCACAATGCGAAGAATTCGATTTGTGTGAAAAATGTTATTTGACCAATAAGCATATTCATCCTCTGGAGCTAATCAAATCTGTTGCTGATGGAGAACACGATCCATCGACTTTTAAATCCGATGACAATTGTGAGGAAACATATAGAACAAGAATCGATCGATTGGTGAAGAATTTTGAGCATGCCAGCTCATGCAGGGATGCCAATTGCAAAATGCCGAATTGCAAAGTGTTTAAAAATTGGTTTATATATCACAATAAGAGCTGTAAAGATGGCGTTAAGTGTTCTCAATGTAAATGGATTCTCAAATTATCAGCTTACCATGCTAAATTTTGTACCGATTTGAAATGTATAATTACCTATTGTCAGCAAATAAAACAGAAATTGAAAAAGCAAGAAAACAAGCTTCGATATTCTCAAAAACAAATTCTTCGTCGCCGCACTGCGCAAATGCGCTGCAATAGCAACGTTTCTAACAATCCACCTTCGGCTTCTGCGCAAGATTGTGTGAATGCAGGAGGAGCGTCAGTGGGGCAAATGCAATATGTTCAAAGTTCTGGTCCTCAATCCAATAGTTCTAATAATAATTCAAATCTAGATTATATCGCGTCTGGTAAACTGAACGCTTCCGTGAGTAATCAATCATTTAATATGAAACAAAACTATATACATCAATCAAATTCAAATGTATCACTTCCAATTAGTCCCAATGTAAATGAAATGGCTAATTTTCAATGTGCAATGTATTCGAATGGTAATTATCCTCCAATGATGAACCAGGCTTATTCTTCTCAGCACAATGACATGATGATGGTTGAGAAAATGTATGCAACATTCAATAGCCAGCCGGACGGGCCTTTAAAATTTAATGAATGGTTGAAAAACAATCCTGGATATTCAACAGCTTATCGCAATCTTTCATCACGACACAAACCTCCCATTATGCCTCCGACACATCAAATGTATTCTTCAGCAAATATGCCACCGCAAAACAATATCTTACACCAGAGAATGCATAATATCACATCTGCTCCATCAAATCAGTCACAGATACCTTTTTACGTTAGTAATCCACCAATGACCCAACAAATCAATCAAAATTATATTCAAGAAATGAATAACCATATCGTTACCAATAATAAACCAATGTCAGGCATTGTCCCCAACCAAATTTCACTTCCCATGAATAGAATTAATATTCCAAATCATAATATGAATAATTATTCACCTTCTGCTGGAAAGCCGTTTTTAATGAATTACATTCCCAATGTTCAGAATCATCAATCATCTCCAGCAAATATTCGTCCCATAGGAAACTATTCACAGATCTCAAATGGAGCCAACTTAAATCATCAAGGTTCTCGAGGTTACTCAAAAATGATTGCACCTCAAAAAGGCTTGCCTCAACCGACTTCACTTCATTTTCAACCTTCGAATCCTAATGATTCTCAATTATTTCGCTCAATTCATCAAAATTATTTTAATTAAGAAAATTCCTTTATTATGATTTTCATTTAAAGTTTTCTGAAACTTATGTATAAAAATAAATTTGAATGTGATTTTAGTCTCGAATGGATGTAAGTGCTTTAAAATGATTTTAAAGTTAATTTGTGATTAATATTTTACTGTGAGATTTGTGTAAAAATATGTACAGTTATTTTCATATCAAGAGCTTCCTTAGTTATTTTTACTTTCTATTTAATCCTTAACATTTATTAATTCTGGGACTTAAAATTATTTTGAATTGCATGATTAATACTAAACTTGTACTAAATTACTTTATGGTTTGTTCTGATTCTATATTTTAACACATTTTATTGATTGTAAAAAGTAATTTAATTTAGAAATTTGTAATGTAAATTTGTACGTATTTATGAGAAATATGATTATTTTTTATGGGTAATAAATTAAATCATTATTGATATCGGTTTGTTTAAATAAGTAAACAAGTAAAATTTTCAAACTTATTTAAGTGTTTATGGATGAATCGAAAAGTGATATTTTTAAAGCTAAATCTATAGAAATATTACATCTGTTTTATTTACAAAGTGAATATAAGTATAAATTTAGACCGGATTTATTTAATGAGTTAATTACTTCGAAAGAAAAGTTAAATATATTTTTACCAAGGACATGCAAATTTTTTAAGAGGTTAGTAAAATGTAAAATCAATAAGAATAGAAAAAATCAAAAGGAAACTATTGAAATTGATAAGTCTGACTTTAAAATATGCAAGAAAATCCAAGATGAACAAAATGTCAATGATGCTCTTCAAGAGGCCACTGTGTTGGATAAAATTTCTAATTTGAAAAAGAAGGGAATATGGACCAGAGATGCATTGCCTAAAGTAATGGAACCATTGCGATGTAAAGGCCATTGGGATTATTTGTTAGATGAAGTTGAATGGATGGCAACTGATATCAGAAGTCGTTTGAATTGGAAAATGATGGCTGCAAAAACTGTAAATATTATTTGTAATATCAGTAGTTACGATTTTATTTTTCACATAGTTGGCAGAAAGTGCTAAAACCTATGTATTTGTTAAAGAGGAGATAAAAACTTTAGAGTTCATACAAATCCAAGAAGAAGCTCGTATGAAATGTTCCAGAATCGCAAATATGATTAAGGATTGGTGGAGATCTAAAGTAAATGTTTTGTGTATTGTGTTATTTTAACGGTATTCTTCAAGATTAATGATAACAAGATTGATTCTTTAAAGGATAACATGGATTTATGTTATAGTGGTAATAACATCGATCTGTTCCAAATTTGGTTATCGGAAAATCTCATAAATACAGAAAGTGATGATAAAACTGACTTTATATATGATAAATCTGGTAGCGAAAGTCTTTGTTCCTTTAATACTTGTCAAAGTCGATCATCGATAATGTTCACCGATGATGGTGACATAACCTTTGATCACAGTCTGTCCATAAGTGACGATGAGTCATATATTACAGATTTTAAAGACGAATTGAACTGGTTGGAGAATGATATCGAGTTAAATGATGAGGTAAAAATGTTTAACAAATAATTATCGATTTTCTTGAATTTTTTTTCAGAGAAAAACTTCTTTTGAAAATGAAATTGATGAATTGAATATTCTTTCTCAGACTCCAATAGAGAAAATTGTCGATGAAAATTACTTTCTCGATAAAGATATATGCGGCAAGAAGCCGCATTTCAACAGTTCTGATTCCATAGACAGTGAATCTCTGATGTCGGAAGCCACGTCTTTTGATCAAAATGATATTTACTCGAAACCTGACACGAAACCGTGCCCGTTAATCGTTTCCCAAAGCACGAAAATCCAGGAATTGTTGTCAAACATATCATTCACAGACCTGGGTTCCGTTTCCGTTCCGGAAATTTTGGAAGAACTTATGTCCAACGAAACAATCAATGGCAATGTTCAAGTTTTATATGACTTGGCCATGCAGAAATTGTCATTTTCAATTATCAGTTCGTTGCAGTGTGGGGATGATCGGTTGATAATATCAGGTTTCGATGAAATTTGATTGGAGGTTGAACATAAATATTGATTTTTTAGCGTTTCTGGTCTACATGTCGACAAAGCTACACAACGACATACCAGATTTGATTATTACCACTGGTGAAAGGATGAGGGAATGGGAATTGTTACTGAAAAAGATATACGTTCGCTGTAGAGTTATTATTCTCGATTCCTATTTTAATTTGAAGAGTTCCAAGAGTGTTTTTGAAATGATAGGAGGAGCCGAACCTGGAGATAAGGTTGTCTGTATCGCTAGTTACTGTTGCATCGCTTCTCAGTTCTGTGTTTCTTCGACCAAATGGAATAATATAATTTATGATCAAGTTTCGTTTTTTAATGGAAATATTTTTTTATTCATTTTATTTTTTTGTTAACCTCAACAGATTGAAGCATTGTGTGAAAACTCAAATGTTTCGGACTTATTTTTTTTATCTGATTCAAAACAAGTTGGGATCAGAATCGGTTTGATTTCTGAGGATAATAACTTTCCCAGCTCCAAGCATTGTATGAAGACATTTTTCCGCCTGTTTTATACATCATTGGAGCTAGATCAATTGTTGAATGACAGTGTGTACGAGAATTTCAGTAAAGGTTTTTCTAACCAGTCGGAAAAATTGACAACGGTAATGAAGCATATATTTAATAATAGTCATTAATAATTTGGGTTTGTCGATTTGTTAATTTTTTTGTATAAAAAATAGGTGATTTTAAATCATTGTGTTCCTTTGCAAAGAATTATCGATCCCGAGAATTCCATACAAGTCGTAATGTGTCCATTGACTGGTTTTCAACAGACTCTGCATCATCACGTTATAGATAAACTGAAAAAGTAACATCACGGTGTACCGATTTTACAAAATTTAATATCTATTCACAATCTTTAGATCATTGGAATCGAACAAGTTAATCGATATTGTCGAGGCCATTTCACAAGACATTTTGTTGAGTCAACATCCGTATTGTTTTGATTCATATTCCGACGAAGCAGAAATGGAATTGTTTTATTCGTGCATGAAGAAAAGTAAAATCGACCCAAATCCCATTTCAACATTTTACATGAATATTTCCGATTCTTTGTCGATATATTTACCGAAAAAGATTTGCTCGACTTTGTTATCACTACGTGTTTGTCAAAACCAAAAAGTTTCCAATTACATTTTACCATACAATATCTCGGACTTTTCATTCAATAAATACGAAAGAGGTCAAATGAAGAATTTGCTCATATCTTCCGCAAATATCGATCTTTTATTAAATAAAGTATCAATGTGGTTGAATGAGACTGACGATGAAACCGGCCAGATTTGCGGAGTGAACGATTTCGGTTCGTTATGTACGTCAAAATTTCAAGCTGAGGATCAAAAAGAATTTTTGTCGGTACTTGATTTGGAAACGTTGACATTGGAACTGAAGAATTTCCGTTCAGTTGAATCCGAGAATACCTTGAGCAAGTATTGATTTATTTTAATGTATTTGATAAGTGTACATTTATAAATCTCTAGCCTCTTGAAACCGGTTCTGCAAAAAGATATTGTGCATTGTGACAAAGATCAACAGACTTCAACTCTGGCTGCTAGGCGATCAAAAACGAAATTCAAGGTTGATTAAATTTTTATTTTATTGATATTGAATTTTTAAAAAATAAATCAATGTTCATCAAATTCAGTCCCTATTAACGACTCTGTCCAAGGAAAACGTAAAATGCAACGGACTGTTGGATTGTAGTGATTCATGCTATGTCAGTACAATTGGTCTTCTGGTAATGGATCTCGGCATTCAGCCAGATCAACGGAGTTGTCTTCAGACATTGTGTTCCATCTCAAAACGATATAATGGAATAACATCGTACCGTAACTTAATACAAATGGATTTTTATTGATTTTCTTTCCAGATATTCCTCAGTTGTCACTAATAAAGTGATTGCTTCCAGACCCCCGAGATTAACATCTAGCTGCAAATCGAAATCCCTGGTTGCATCTTCAATTGACCAGAATCGGAAACTGGTTAAATATATCAGTAAAATCTATCAAACGTTTTTGAACCACAAACCTAAAAACGTCAATCGAGATTGTGTCATTCAAAAACAGGATATAGAATTATCAGGTATTGTTGGAAATCTAATTTACTTATTGATTACATCATTGATATTTAAAAGGTAAGCTGAAAATTCTTAATTCCATTCTTCGGAAATTGGTCAATGATTCTACTGTTAAAATGTGCATTATTTTGTCACACAATTCTGAGCTGCTCAATCTAATCGAAGCTCTTTTGTTTCTCAATAGCAATTATGGAAGCTTTCTGCGATTTCGGTTCGATACCTGTCTACGGAACTCAGACGATTACCTACGATCCGTTGTCGATAAGTTTAACAGATGTCAATTGAGAAATCGAAAACCGATTCTTTTGGTTCACGCTAGAACAAATTACAACCACTTGGCATCGTTGAACGTTGACGCCTGTTCGATAATCATCGCTGATTCTCACTGGCAAATAGATTCCGATCAGGTGGTATACAAATTGTAAGAGAAATTTTGTCTCTGAGACCATTAAAATTGATTGGTCATTGATTTTTTTTCAGAATCAATCGATGGGGTCTGAATTGTATTTTTTCCCAAGGATCTGGTATTTCGTCAATATATAAACTGTGTAGTTTTGAAACTCTGGAGCAATATTTTTTGACTAACGATCTTGGGTTTCTCTATGAAAATTCTTTCGGTTACAAGGGTGGATTGATTTCCACAACGTCAGCCGTAGTTTCTCAACAGTCATTATTGAAATATTTCGTTGATAAATTGTTCTCACCGTTGAAAGAAGAATTGATATCGGGATTTTGTATTGAAAGTTTTCAATCGGTTTTATCGATCAAGGAAAAGTTATCTGAGGATTCGATTGGAGATGTGTTCAAAAGTTTCGAAAACCCATACGACTTGTTACAATTGACTAATTATCAAACACAAAAGAATCGAGTCAAACATGAATTCAGTCCATTGAAAGTCAATTGTCAGAAACCCAGCTTGATAGATAGGACAAATCAAATAATCGATAACGATAATCATAGTCTGCTTCCTTTCAGGAGTAATAGTGATTTCATGGAAATGTTAAGAAAAATGGAATTCTATAGAATTAAACGTCAAAATAAATTAAGTCATTTACTAGAGCTGACTGAACATCAAGACGCACTGTTATCCTATGATCAAACCCAATTACAGTTGAATGATTCGGGGGTGCGTTTTTACATTTTTCTAATTCTTTTAAGAGCGTTAATTAATGTCTTCGTTGATTGATATTGAAGTGTAAAAATACTTTTAGTAAAAATTTCTTTAATTGAGAAAAAATTAATTTTATCTCTGCGATATTTTTTTATGGGTTTCATAAATATGATTAAGGCGAAATATGGGATAATCTTCTGTTTTTAATTATATTATATATAATGAATACACTGCAATTCTAATATTATTATTGATTAATCATTGACTTAAAATCAATCTTTAATACTAAATAATTATTGATAAATAGTAAATTTTGTTAAATATTTTACTGCAATGATTTCAACTGAAAACAATTTCAACTTTATATTAAGGTATGGACGCCCCTTCAATTGGATGATTCAAAAAAAATTTTGCAGACTGAGATATTGGATATGTACGGTACTAAACCTATCCGGGATACGGAACTGTCTTTGTATTTGTTACCAACGAAAAACTATCGAATAAAGTCTAATCAGAAAAAATGGAACGACAAAGTATCCAATGTGTCCAATAAGGAAGATCTGGTCGTCGATATGCCTGAATATTTGGACTCTGCTGATCGATTGAAGAAAAGAAAGTTGCCGAACGAATATCAAGTAAGAAACTACAATCAGTATGGGTTAAATCAAAAAAAGAGGAAAATTTTCACCAACCGGCGTTATTATACGGAAAATGAGAACGATCTCGCTTCTTCGCAAAATAATCTAAAAAGCAGATATAAAATCGAGAAGAGTAAGTCTTAGTCTGCAAGTAGTTTGAGCAAAACATTCTGGTTTTTTATTTCGTTTCAGGGAGTGTCAATGATCCTGATTTGCTGCCTCTCGACACGAAGGACGTGGAGTTGAAAAAACCTTCGCCAGCCATTACCGACAATTTAGCGGATAATAACACCACCCAGGTCGTTAACCAACCAGCAGCACCAAATACAAGCAGCACAGTTCATCCAACTACAGACGTTGGCAAGTGTAATTCAATCGTTTTGTGTAGTAATGACAGTTCGATGAAAATAAATCTCCAACGTCCGTTTTATTCGAAAGACGGGTTGAAAACACTAAAATTTAAAAGACAACAAATATCCACAATCAATATATCGAATCTGGGTGCTAAAACGACTACTGTCTCCAGTTCAAGCATACAGAATTATACACCGACTCAGAGATCCATTCATAACAGCAACAGCAATGCCAATAATCACCGAGGACAATTATTTCTCAATGTATTTTTTAAAGATTTTTTATTTTTTTGTTTGTTTATGAAAAAACATTTTCTTTCAGACAAAACTTGGTGGCAACTCCGAATCTGTTTTGCAGCCCAATGTTGAGAACGAATACGAGAAGTTACCCGAATGGAATATTCATGAAGAAGCCGTTTTATTTCAAGTGATAAATTTTTTTTAAAACATCAATGTTTATATAATTTACAGATAAATATCTTTTTATGTTTTGAAAAATCAATAATATAAAGCGAACCATTAAATATTTTCTATTGATTATTATTATTAAAAATAATTATAACGTAAAAATAGTATAAACTATCAAAGCTTAATCTTAAATAATCGATTTTTTATGAAAATTTTTCAAGCGGATTTTGAAAAATCAGAGTTAATAAAGTAATCGATAAAATATTTTTATTTCAATAAATTGCTCTTGTTAATGGTGATTTACTACAGAACATCAGCCATTACCAAGATTACCCGTTTTCAACGACCGTGACCGATAAAAGTAATTTGTCACCGAATTTCAAAATTTGTGAACATTACATGAATTTCTATGCCATCACCAACACTCACCGGAGTAGCGAAATGTGTAATATTCATTTTACGAAATTGCAAATGGGTTTTTTGAGTCAAAACAAGGCCGATAGCAATTTGCCACGATTTAACAGACAATCCAGTCTGTCTAATCCAACTGGAGTTTTGGGTGTTCGAGCTAACAGTGAATCCAGGCCGAGTATGGGGCAAAATTTTTTGTATTGAATAATATTTGTCTTATTTTCAGTGATAGGCGGAGTCACAGGTCGAAAACTGAAAATAAAAATGAAAAATTCTATCGGAACTTACGGAATGCCGATTTTTGGAAGCACTCAAGCAATGACAAATAAGATTAAAACGTTCCAATGCTTTCTGGCAAGTTTTTCTTGTTTAATCGACCAATTAACAGGCCTGACCCGTCTGTTCTATTTTTCAGAACGATATGAAAGTAAACCTCACCCAAACCAATCAAATTGTCAATAGCTGCCTAAATTCTTTCGACATCAAAACGACTATGACCTTCAAAATGTTGGACGAGGTTGTCAACACGAGCAAACTGCCTTCCCTACTTCCCAGTCACAGTCAGACAATCAAGAAAAATGCCACTCACATCAGCGCTTTAGAAGTGATTTTCTTTGTTATTTTACCTTGAAATGGTAACTCACTCGATTCAGGAATACAACATTCACCCAGACAGAATATTTACACCGGCAATGTTGATCCAGAGAAGAGAAGAGATGGATAAGGATCGAGAATGTGAATATAGCAACCAAAACCCCAATCAGAACCGTGCACCACACATTTTAGCATCTGCTTCCACTTCATCGATACAATCGTCATCGTCTTATCGAAACATTGGTTATTTTGTAAGTTTTTTTTAATAGTGAGAAATATTTCTTATATTGATCATTGATCAGGAGACAACAAATCCGACGAACTCCTCGATTCACTCCATGAATCATATCAGGAGAACGACCTCCACAAATCTCGGTGGAACGGGACAGAATCTCTATTCGCTTCAAACTTCTGCCGGTGGGAACAGTCAAGTCGTGTCTCGAGCTCGATACAATTTGCCGATCAATCGCAATGTAAGTCGATCAACATTGATAAGTATATGAAAAATATTGATTATAAAGTATTAATAATAATGATACGAGTTTATTTTCATTTTCTTTAATTTAGCTGAGTGGGGCAGGCGGAGGGTCTGGAGGCGGAACAGGAGGAGGAGGAACGACAGTTATTCATCAACAGAATTCGTCCAGTCAGGTTCAGTCGGCTGTCTCAGCCATTTCATCGAATTTGACCAGTTCTGGTAATACCACAGTTTCCCAGAACCAAACTGCAGGCAACCTGGGATCCAGAAACCACCAACCAGTGCAATTTCAAATACAACAAAGTCCCAGGAACTCCGCTTCGATTCCGCGCAGAACCTCCAGTCAGGTAAAATTGATCGAAAAAAAGATGTTCTATAGTTTTACCGCGTATTGTGTTCGATCAGGTATTTCAACGATTGGTGTATTCTGGAAATATGCACAATTACCCGTCGATTTGTCAGAATCAGATAATGAACAGAACAAGCTCGGCGGCGTTTGTCAGACCAATTGTTCCCACGGTACCACGATTATTGTGTGCTCGTTATGTGTTTTTGTTTAACGTTCAGATTTCCCAAACAAAACAAGGTTGTCAATCAATCAAATTCTCAGAATTCTTCCTCAGCAGCCGCTAATAATTCAATAATATCCGTCTTCAACAATTCGACCCACGACCAAAGCGGCAGTGCATCTGGGGCAATTAATCGAACTTTAGAGCGCAATGTCAATTTCAATATTACCGGTCCGATCAGGAGTCATAATGTCAGAGGAGGAGGAGGAAATATTGCCAGCGTCTCCTCCAGTGGTCGTGCTGCTGGAAATCAAATTCCTAGAATGCTTCATGTGAACCAGATCAATAGAAACAATGTAAATACAATGGGACGTAATCAAGATCAATAGCAATGCTTTTTGTACTCTATACATAAATACATTTTTTTTCTTATTTTCTTGCTACTCCACTCATGGACCTTTTAAGATTTAATAAATTCATTGATATTTTCAAAGAGAAGTATTTCTAAAATATATCTTTAATCTAATTGACCAGGAGAGATATTTTGATAAAATTATTTTAAGATTTCATTATTTTAATTTTAACAAGCATATAAAATTGCTTCGATATAAAAGTAAAATTTAATTGATTACTTAATCTTAATTTAATTAAATTTCAGTTAGTAAATAATAAATAGTAATTAAATAATTTTTCAATAACTTATAATCAATGATTTTCTTTTTAATTGTGATATAAAGGTTAGTAATTTTTACATTTTTAATTATTAATTTTGTAATTATTAATGTTTTAAATTTTATTTAAGATTTTGCAAAAATAATTTTTAAACTTTTACTTCAAAATGTAATTTAAGATATAAATAATAGGTTTGATGATAAAATACGATAACTAATACCGTGAACAAAAATTATGACGATATAAACATTAGGGCAAACGAAATACTTATTTTAACATAGAGATTCAATTACAATAGAATAATCATTCAGTCTTTAATAATTGATGGAATCTGCTTTAGCCTTGTTAACTTCCCCTAGTATTTCTAAACGGGATAGTTTAGATAATTGATTACACAATTAATATTTTTTTTATAATAATCACTTAATTTTAACAGATACGATTACTATGTAATTTCGCATTAGTAAAGATATTTATATTTATATCTTTACATAATACATAATGGTTATTATATAATAACAAGTTACAATTCCCTTCTTCTATAGTTGGATGAGCTGTAACATTTTCTATATGAATTAGTGTTATTATTTTATTTTCAGTAACTTCAAATACTTTACCTGAAATGTTATTTTGTTTATTAATTTTTTTAATACCTTTTATTTTCATAGGAAAATTTATATTGGTTAATATATAAACTGGGTGCCTGAAATTTTGAAGGTCACCTAATGTTTATATAAAGTAAATGTAATAAATTTGGAAAATTATTTTTGAAAATTTTTTCATTTTTTAGATTAAGAGAACGAAATATGGTTCTCTTTAGGGCCACATTTCATGATTGTTGATAATAAAAAAGTAACTTTTTTCAGAAATAATATTTTCATCAGAAAATAATTTCAACTAAATTAAGAAAATCTTCAAAAAAAGCAGAACTCAGTAAATCTGCGCATCAAATAATTTTTTGAGCTCCTTTTCTTAGGTTGTAACTTTTATTTTTTTTGTTCATATTTCACACGCTAAGTA